>VOMN01133551.1:0-23668 GCA_014899125.1 Orchestia grillus | reverse complement strand
CCCCCTCCTCTCATCCCTCTCACATTAAGACCAGCCTCATAACACATCCATGGAACTTCAATGCATGTTAATACTGAGTGCAATGAACTCGTATTTTGTTGATAAATGTTTTTTCTGTGATTATTCTTTGTACCAAGAACGTCACGTGCTTTATTCATTTTGTACTTATTTCAAATTCAGTATCTATGTGTATCTGTCGTTCATCTGTTAACCTGTGGTAGAAGCAGAAAATTTTTTATGCTGTCTTATGATTTATAAGTTCAATAATTTCGTCATTAGCTGATTACATTTTTATAAACTTGGATAACTTAGCAAGTTCTACAAGTTGTTGATACATGTATCGAAACGGAGAAACTTCTTGAAAATATTTTGAAATTATTTATATACGGTACTGTTATGTGAGCGTAAATTAAGCCGAAAGAAAATTTGAGTATTAAATTATTCTACAATTATACGAGAACGAACTCTCTGGGATAGGCTCAAAGTTTTTATCCTTGTCTTCCACACGACTCATGAACATTACTCGTTCGAATCTTGATCGGACAGGTTCACAGCGTTAGCTCTCAGTGGGCCGGCTAAGTAGAATGTCTGCTGGAGACGGGACGGCAGCTCTCGAGAGACACGGCTCGATACGACCACCCCGGGATATTGGCCTGGCTGTGAATTAACGGCGACGACACTGACGGCGACGACACTGACGGCGACGACACTGACGGCGACGACACTGACGTGCACCTTATAGTGAGGCGAGACCCAAAACCTAACACGATAAGCTGGCGTCAACCGAGCGTCAATCTGGTCAGATCGCTTCAGTAGTGGCTGTCGTGGTGAAACCAGGAATATGATAGTAATCATAATATTAATAATGATGATAATAATATCTCACGAGATACTCGATCGTGAACGATCGTGCAAAAGCGGCGTGGGCTATGGATGTGGAGATCTGGCTTACGCACAGTGTTGCAGTAAGAAAATGACAGCTTATTACCCTGTAATCGGTATTTATTCTCAGTTTCATTGGTTTGTTTTCAGGATTACGTTTAGTATAGTGATGCATTTTCTCATGATATTTTACAATTCATTCGTCGATGTACAGCTGACACAATGTTGACTGGCATGCAAATCTAGGTCTCTTCTGGTAGCCCTCCGATGACTTCAAAAGCCACCACCTCTAGAGTGGCTCGCCCAGAACGCCCGGTGCCGGATGTGTTAGCACAATCAGTGCGGGCGAAAATGCGCTTTTACCGACGCATGCTGATTTTGTTGACCGTATGTTGTTGATTTTGGTCTGGTAAATGGTGGGTTAGTTGGACCAGTAACCAGCCTGTTACCTGATTTAATGCGAAGATGTAATCTCGTACGTGTGTGTGGTGACGTCATGTTGCAGAAGCGGCCGTGGCAAGGACTCTTAGGAAACTATTTTTCTTACAGCTGAAATCCATCACTGTCCCAATGAATGGTTTCCAGTAACTCAAAGAGTTGCAAACGGTATTTCTAAGCTGGAGTATCTTAACGAAAACTTTTATGGGAGTTTCTTGAGGTGAAATTTTTTGCAACAATTTTTATGCGCGTTTTCTAAGCGAGAATGTCTGTGTACAATTCGTGAACGGGAATTTCTGAGCTGGAATCTCTGCGCGCGATCCAAGTGGGTTTTCAGCCAGCACCTAAACACCGTAAAAAATTACTTTCAATTTTGCGTGTAAAGCTCCGCCGACATATTTAGAACTGTTCCGTGAATCTCGTTAAAGGAAAGAAAACAGAAAATCTGGCCTTCTTACGTCGTACTAAAGTATTGGGTAAACAAATTTGGCGGCTTTTGCGTCAGTTTTACTGGCGGAGCAGCGGCCACATTATGTGTACCAGACAGGAGCAGGCTGAAATTTGCGCCAAATTTTCCGATGTGTCCTGCGCTGGAGGAGGCGCTGCAAGTTAAGCTTCATCAGCCAGCAAAGTCACGAACACGCGCTTGTATGGAGCGAGTCGTACGTAGGTTGAATAAAACTCTGTGTTTAGGACTGTAGAGCATCGAAAAGTTCCAGCTCGCCTCCTGGTCGGGATGAAATGCTGAAAATGTGCTTGTTACATCAGAACGAAACATCAGAAGCTTGCTGATTCTCGTACCGAAGATTGGAACTGACTAATGTTAGTACTTTTTCCCATTCGGGAGGTTTCTCAAGTATTATAATCCTCATTCTTTCTTAAGGGCTTAAAATTACGTATACTGAAAATTCACACAAGCTCAAGAATTATTTTGCCGTGAGCAAGTGAAATCATCAACAGGACGATACTCGGAAACGAATTTTAGTACCCTTTCCTGGAACGTATATTGAAAGCACCCCCGTAAATTTGATCAAGCTCTAGACATTAATCAACGAACAAAGCCTCTTAATCATTCTCCCGCCGAACGTAATAAATAGTTTCTATTGTGCGGCCCAATTAAAGTTCATGGAACATTCTGCACAGTCCATTGTGGCGCGCGCCAGTTTCCTTTTGCCAAAGTAATTAATGAAGGGAGCTCCTCGTTTGTCCTCTCCCGGTCACGTGTGGAGCACGACATTAACGCTCTTCTTCTCTGCGTCAGTAGCCCTTGTGTGTTCGTGTGTTTCGTTATGTTTGTGCGTTTGTGTGCTTTGTTGTGCCGCTTGCCTTGTGTGTTTTGTTGTGCCGCCTGCCCTTCACTTAATGGCTCACACTTCTGGTGTGGATGGAGGCTCATTGTTCAAGACTTGCACGAGTTTCTAAAGCCGAACTCACTGAGAGAAGCTCGTGGATGTTGCAACGCGATGCAAGAGTCAAGCTCTGAGCTGAACTGTTGGTAATAAATCGGTCGATTGTAGCTTACGCTATAAAAATAAATTTGATTACGTCGTTGAAATTGTATCGGCCTTATTTTTCCCAATGTATTAATGACATCGAAATTTGGTCCATATAAACATTTATTTCTTACTGTCACGTTTTGATCGATTTCAGTTTTTGAAATTAATCATTTTTAATGTTCAAACTCAGTGAAATCCTCAGATACGGTGTACATCTTGGGCTTTTATGCGAACGTTGAGGAAATTAACATTATCTTCTACTTCGGAAGATCTTATTCAACTTCAGTCTAATTTTGAATCATTATGAAGGTATTGATGCACAACACTTACTTTGGGTTGCCTTTTTTTGCAGGGTTTCGTACAGTAAAATTTTAAATTTATTTTGTATTTAAATTTTGAGTGTTAAATATTGGCCATGTCTTGTCATTTGTCTAGCAGTTCATCAGAATACAGTAGGTGTGGGAAAAAAGCATATACTTCAACAAGCCACCATTAGTTGGACCACTATGTCGCACGAAACCGATACCCTAGTAAACAATATTAGAATTTATGTTAAGATGAGAATTTTTTTAGTAAGAAAAGTGTTATCACCTTTTCTGACAATGGCTCACTGTTACAGTACAGTCGAAAACTCATAGTTAAATATTTGTATCAAAGTCCGTGGATTTATGTCCCAAAGAATTATGAATTATGTCCCATTCGTATATATGTAGAGTAATGTAAATGTTCGGTGTAAAAACCGTAGACTAAGTGTGGAAATCATCTACAAGCTCATTTATTTAGTCGTTCTTGCAGACTCAGGGTATCGATATTCTTAGTTTTTTTGCAGTAATTTCAGATGGTAAGTTGATTTCCATTTGATGCAAATTGAATTTCATTTGACGTTAGCAGACTCATGAAAAACTACTGACTAAAAACTTTTTACTATTTGCAATTTCACAGAAAGACAAAACTTGATAACCAATAGATTTCTTGATAATTCATGTAATGCTCTTTTAAAACATCATTTTAAAATCATTTTTTCCTACTTTTCGATGTCTTTTGCTCGCAGAATTATCCAAGGCATGGAATGTGGTATTCTCTTTGACCAGATAAAAGATTTGCAACGTGTGGGCTTGTCTAGACGCTTATCCATGCGGACAGCACATTATTTAGTGCAGGATAATTACAAAATAAAATCCTCGTAACTTTGCTTCGAACAGCTCCCTCGTGCGGGTTGTGTTGTGATTTGATTGTACAGGGCGGGCCATAAGTAAGACCCCCTTTCAAAATTATTATATCGCTAGTACCCCAATGGGTGCAGAGCTTGTTCAGTGTATCAGTGCTACGGTCGTGGGTAAAGGTACTTTACTTATGTCCCGCCCTTTTTTATATGTACATTCTTCATTTAAACTTTTCGTCTCTCTGGCAAAGAAAGACTGCGCACTCCGCTGCTCCCTCGCAGATTACCTCGTCCAATTCCTTCAGTATATATTGATTATTCTTCCTTTTTAAGTGATTTCGGTATTGCTGAAATACTTTCCGATCGACTGCTCGACAAATCCTAGTGTTATCCCAAGAAACAGTTCATTAACCTGTTGATCAAAGTAAACACGTGATTCAAAAGGAAAAAATTTATGTTCTGCCGGTTTGTTATTTTCTGTGTGGTATTAAACAAAAATTAGGAGTTATTGTACTTGTATTCATTTTATTCTTAATGAAGTATACACTGTCTTCTAACTATTCTCTTATTTTCGCCTTACCTCCTCCCTTTATCTTGCTTTCCCTCTCAGTCCCCTTTCCCTCTTTCGTATGGAACGTATATCCTGTTTTTTCCCACAAACTTCATTCTGATAATTATTTCCACGCACCAGGACATTTATTCAAATTATTCCGCCATGGAAGAGTGGGTCGGGACACGGTGGGTGTGAGGGCAGCGCTGCATCGGGTGTCCTGGTGCGCCAGGGAGGGAGCGCCAGTGTCCGGTGGCGGGCTAACGACGCGTCTGGAGAGTTAGACATCACTATGCGTTTTCATGTTACTTCCGCGATCATTTTTCTATTGCTTTCCAATCACGTGGTGGGATTTTACGCGCGCATCGCAACTCCATGAATGGCGTTGTTTTATTTTCTCTGTGCGTAATACACGGATGGCTTTAGTGGATGTAGAAAGCCTGCGGCATTCTTATGCTTATTTTTACTGGCAAACACTTTTTTTGTGGAACCATTCAATTTTGTGATGTTCTGCATATACGGTATTCTTCAATGCTTTCAATATTTGAAGTGGATATTCAATCGCTGACATTTCGTTTCTTCTTTTGGTCGTGCTTTCCAGGTTCCATTGATGCTGTGACGTTCAAAAGTCCTTTCTTACTCTCGTTTGTTTATGTTCCCATGGGCGTGAGAGATACATTGCATCACTCCTCTGATTATCTCCATTGTCTTGCATTGTTTATGGCTCTCCACCGCAGTCAAATTTGTCAGCATTTTTTTGGCTCGAATGTATGAAATAAAAAGATGACCGTTTTTCATGTACCACTGCGCTCCCCCTCTGCTATTGGGTCAAACCATTGGATTCAGACTGTGGCGATTTTGTGGCGATATTCCCGAATATTTTCGTCAGACTGCGCTCATGTTCTATGCTTTGGGTGAAATTAATTCTCTGTCCAAGTTACTCAGTATCTCCTTGCTCGGTTAGTTTTTTGATGAAAGCCTGTAATTTTCAGACGACTTCACTGTCTGCAGATGTAAGAGTACACTCAGGAATGGGCGGTTCTTGCCACGAGAGGTCAATGAAGGTCAAGTGAACCCGTTTCAAGCATTTCCTAACCGAAAATTTAGTGAGCTTACTCGAGTAACGTAAAAAAATACAAATTGGGTGTCAACGAATGACGCATGTAAATCGTCCTTGGCTGGGAAGGCTTTCTTAACTTTGTAGCTCGATTGATTGTTGTCTCATCTTTGCAAAATTTTATCTTTCGTTCCAGACGGGCCACTTGGTGTTGGGAATATTCATTTCTAAGCCACGACGTCTGGGCGCTTGAGAGGCTACAACTTTCAAAATTACTTAAGAGAGCGACATTATTTGATGACACATTGCACGCAATCGTGCACAACTTATTGAGTGGCTTGCTGCAGTGCTGTCGTCCTATTGAAATGTGGGCGCTGTGGCACTGGAATTATTGTGAACTTCTCTGTCAGTGTTTGGCTCGACAATTAGTATGGGGATCAGAGCAGATGAAACAGGGTGCGAATTCCCTTGATTTAGATCTGTGAAAAATGAATAGCTAGGGGGAAAAATGAATTAACCTTTAAAATGATTCAATATTTCAAGTCGTATTTATAGTTCTTCTGTGTGGCTTCAGACAAGTCAAACCTAAATGAATTCACATGACCATTTCATACCAAAGTGTAGACAATTATAGTAGGAGAAGAAGTCCTTACTGGAGGGCTCGCTGGCCAAGGCAGGATGATCATACGAATATCTCCGGTGACTAAAGAAACCAGCGGACACTCAATTGCTGGTTGGAGGTCTTGTCACAGACGAGTGTAGTTGCTCTGACGTTCCCTCTCTTTCATCTGAAATGGATTGGAGGCTACCACATAGTCAAGCATTTAGCTCACCTGTTCTTCTTTCTTGCTCGTTGAACTACAAACTGACAACGGTTGAGTTTTTCAGTGTGTCAATAATGTTTCTTATATAATAATTTCAAGTCAAATACGCCTTTTTTCGTTTTATTTTAAAATTTAGACCGTTCTTTATCTTTTTTTGACAGCATTATTTCTGAACATCTTTTTTAAGTTTTCTCATACTTCTCTGTTTCCACTCATTATCTGCTTCTTTTCATTCCTTCCCTTTCCCTTCTCCTTGTTTTTCTCGGAATCTTTTTCCCTCTTCTTTCTCCCACTGTCGGAGACGGTTTGTCGCTCCACGCGTTAGGACCGCCCAGGCTGAGGCTAGAACAGGGAAATACTACTCATAAATTATTTCTTCCCCTATGATATTCGGCTACATCTGCCGTGTCGTGGCACAGAGACGTGCCGTGCTACGTGTCTACAAATGTCCCAGAATCTACAGTTACCCTCAAAAATTGTCATGCCCTGGCATTATTCTTGATTATGGTTGAATAAATCCTCCAATAAGCTACGTTTCTTAGCGATGCTGGTACCAAAGTTTCGATGGCGTTCTGAAATAAAATGCAAAATGTTCGTTTTTAAACGAATTCATTTTAAAGAAATAATGATCAACAATAGCAAATGAACCATGGACACATTTATTCGTACCCATCTCAATAACCTGCTGCGAAGCCTTTATTTAATAACTGCCTCCAGACGTTTTCTGCAGTTCACTACAAGGTTCTTGCAGACATCAACAGAAATCTTTGACCGCTCATTTTTTACAATTTGCTCCAATTCTTCAAGGTTCTTGAGTTTACTGGGACTGACATTTTTTTTTTAATAACTCTCCACAAATTTTCCATCGGATTGAGATCTGGGTTTTGGCTTGACCACTGCAAAACATTAACTTCATTGTTTTCCAATAGTTTCTTACCAGATTTTGCAGTATGCTTAGGGTCATTATCATGTAGAAAGACCACATCGAAAGCTTAAGCAGACTTTCAAATTTTCACTAAGAATGTTGACATATTGGCATCGTTTCATGATTCCTTCAATCTTTGCAATGCTTCCAGTTCCCTTAGCAGAGAAACGTCTCTAAAACATACTACTCCCACGACCATGTTTCACAATTGGAACATTTGTTCTGTTTGAACGCTTCAGTTATAGTATTCAAGACAAAAGAAACATCCCTGTGACTGAAAAGTTCCATCTTAGTTCCATCTGACCAAAGAATCGATGAACAGAAACTAATCTCTTCATCAATATATTCTCTGGCAAAAGATAATCGGGCTGCAACGCGTCTAGCCGTTAAAAGAGGTGTTTCACTGGGCCTGTATCCTTTCGTAACATTCTTATTAAGTGTTCTTATTTAGTGTTCTTCTCAGTGTTGACCTCGAAATTTTAATTCCCTTCATCTTGAAATTCTGTAACAACAATACCCGGGATCTTCGGACTTTTTCCCTCTCGCTCTACTCGTCTCGCCGATTGAGGTGAGAGCTTCTCCTTTCTTCCTCGTCCTAAAAGGCTTGGGATGTTATTGAACTTTTTACTTCTGTGTAATACAATAGTTTGAAGAGCTGCTACAGGGACTTCGATTCGTTTCGAAATTGATTTGTAATCACTGCTGTCCTAGGTACATCTACAATTTTCAGTCTCTGCTCTATACTGACCTTCTTTGTCTTCACTGTGTTGTCTGAACTGTGGCACAAGTGTAAATGAGGTATTTAACGAATACCAACGTTAGGTAAATTAATTAAAATACTCAGACTAACCTGGAATATCTGCATAATTAAATTAAATCCACATATTAATCTGATAACATTGTTTTGTAGCACTATGGGTTTTTCACTGCAGGTTATAGCGATGCGTACTAATAAATATGAACATGGTTCATTTGCTATTATTGTTCATTATATCTTTATAATACATTCTTCAAAAATTCTTATTATACATTTATCCCTGAACATAGTTGAAAGTTTTGTTCAACGCACATTTCCTTCAGTTCATTAAGATCCGTCGGACTTCTCTGATGAACCTTCGTCTTCAGTGTTCCTTGAAGATTTCGATAGGATTGAGGTCCGAGGGTTGGCTTGGTGACGGCAAAACGGTGATTTCTGAATTATGCCCTGTGCTTAGGGTCGTTGTCTTGCTGGAACGTCCTCTTGCTTATTTAGAATAAACTCTTCGCCCTTGAAGTGAAACTCTTCTCCGGTATTTGACGGTGCGTGGCCCCATCTATCTTCCCATCAATGATATGAAGTGCACCGATGCTGTTCCAGTTCACTGCATTACTTAACTTTTCAGTAGCATGCTCAAGTTGGTACCACCCGAACTTTTTGTTGTGACGCATATCATTGCTTGCAGTGCTTTTGAAATATGTTATTTAGTGTTTACATGTTTTTTCGTACTATATAACCTTCTATCAAATGAGCTTCAGAGTCAGGCACTTTTTCGGACCCACTAAATAGATATTAAAAAGACTTCCTACATCCAGTACTTTTGTGGAGAAATTCACGGTGCCAGCGTTCAAGTTTGCTAGTCACTGTAAGTCGTCAAGTACAAATACATGTACCCAGTCGACCTCTCCCAGTGACGAGCGGCTTTAGGGCATCGCTTCCCAATACCAAATATCGCTTTATGGAGTGCACGGGTCATAGTTCCATGCCCCAGCACCATCTCAGTCTTTAGCATTTGTCCTCTGTAGCACGAAGTCTCCAAGCGGGAAAAAAACTTTCTACTTTTTCGGTTCTACTAACGTTATTACTGAATTTTTTGTAACGTCGCTAGTTATCAAATACGTGTCGACCTAGAGTGTATCTACCAAGCGACGTTTAAACTTTATTTTGTCTATCAGTAGACTGACAATAGAGAAGTATCTATTATAATATTCACAATTAAAGATTTTACATTTTACTTTTGGTAATCATAGAATTTTCGTTTATTTGTTTTGTATCGTATTTAAATACACTATCAGAAACTGCTAATGAAGGTGTGTTCGGCGCTACGTCCACCGAAAAAATTCCCTCTACATATTTCCTACCCTCCAACGCCCTAAAGCCTCTTTTTAATTCCATATTTTATCTTATTATTTATTTTAATTCCATATTTTAGGATGAAATTCATCCTATGTTTTCAATTTCATTGCATGAACCGAGGTAATCTAAGACAGCTCAGAAATTTTTCATTTTTGCTGCGAGTGAATTAGCATTCTTGCATCCTCGCCTCGACAGACTTTTTACTGTAGCGAGCCGTGCGAAAGTCATCATAAGACCATCTCGCCGTTGTTTTTTTGAAGCCGTTCGCAAATTTATGCCTTGTGAACTGTGCGTCTGCAACCCCACTGCCGAGAGAACGCTTTTATTGTAGCTGGGAAACTATAAAGCGGATTACCTGGTCCATAAAATGCTGATCCGCGCCTTACGTTGTCCCGGTAATTCTTAGTGTTCGGAGGTGTGCCTCATGAGCATAGGACCCGAACTCTGCGCACTCGTGCTCTTTGGAAAGCACTGTAAAATGCAGATTTTTAATAACAATATATGATGTGCAAAATGTCGCTTATATAATGAAGCTGCAGCTTAGAATCGATTTGAAGGTTTGTTGGGAACTCCTTTTGTTTTGTTGTCATACTTGAACGCTGTTTTTTCAATTATTAATTTGAGGATGAAACGATAAACTTGTAAACTAAAGTATTTTTTCGGTTCTAGTAAGTAGCAAATGATTCACACGCTTCTTTTGCAAAAGAAAAATGTATGTAAAAAGGAAAATAAATGGTAAAGTAACTCGTAAGATTTTCATTGGAAATTTACCAAGAAGTCTCAAGTCGTTACTAATATTTGCCTAAATAGTTCAGGGTCTTGAAAATTCTGTTCACACTCGTACTCCAATTGCATTTAAAGTCATCGGATCGAGTTTTAACACAGTAATAGAAAGGAATATTCATGAAACAAGGCTCATCTACTAAACAATGCAGTAACCTTCGCACCACCAAGCGATGGTCAACTTCTCTAGCCGCGGTTTTGACTGTTGCAAAAATACCACACTCACCTGCTCACATCCGAGTACAATATAACACAAACATTTTAGCAGATGAGCTCATTTGACCTGTATGTATTCTGAAGATCGGCCCTGGAATTTCAAAAGATGGTCGCCAAAGAGTACTGCTCGCGATGCAGGCGGCCGCCCCGTCCAACTCTTGTAAGTTGATTTTCCTTGTGTGGCGAGACTCGTGTCCAGACGCGGTGCTGCCCTGACGAGAATTCTAATGGCACGCGCGTGGGGGTCGCGGACGACCTCACCCGCACAATCTTGATCCTGAGGGGAGTTTTCTGGCACGAATTTCCCTTGGGCGAAGCAGGGCGTTAAATAAAGCACCTCACTCAAACGCCTCCACCTACCTGCCTTAGAACAGAGTGTGGTCGAGCCTGCGGCTTCTCTCCCTGATATCTCCCGTCACTTAAGGGTGCCTTGCGTCGTAGAGTACCCCGTACGTTTTGGTTCCTTTGTTGAGAGCAAAGTTCTATGTTTTTATTTGGGTGTATTGGAACTTTTCATTTCTTACTTGGGTTGAGCTTCTGTACACGTAAGAAAATGTATTTTCGCTTTTTTCTGGCTCTCCTTTGTAAGTCTTAGATTATATCATTCATAAGCCTTTTTTGTCATAAGCCTTTCGTCGTTTTAGGGACGTCCTGCGAGCGCGTATGCTTTATATTTATAAATTTTTACACGTAAGAACTATTACGTCTCTTCTTTGATGGTTTGAGCGCTGGATGGCAAGTGACCGTTAAGCGATTATAAAAATTGTACATCATTTTGCTATGTGGAAAATTTTACATGCGTTTTGACGATCGCGTGAGACGTTGAAGGTTATTAAACTACATATATGTTTACAATTTTCAGTTTTAGTTTCCCATTCTTTCTAAAATAGGTTTGTTTACATGTTCAGCCCCTACTTTACATTCTCCTACACTTCGAAAATATATGGATTTGATCTTGGATGTGGATTAGGCTTCTCTGTACTCGTGCTGAAAAAATTTCTATTCCCCGAGTATTTCAGGAGTTTTCTCTCCAATTAAGATTTCCATTCACAAACTTCTTCCTTTATTGAATAGGGCTTAAAAATTTTTTCAAAGTTTCGTTAGTTACTTTATACGCTTTTAGCGATTTTCAACCTATAACTTTTTCTTCAAATTATATTTTATTGAAGCTACTCATCATCAGTTCTGAAATTGCGTATTGCTGCATCACGCCTCGGTAAAAAAATTCCTCGTTTCATTTCACACTTACAGCCAACGCTACTAAGCTTCGCTTCATGACTTTCTTTGAGCGACGTGCGTCTTTGAAAATGCCAGCGTACACTTGCCTCCATTGTGACGTCTTCTCAGTGTTGCTTTTAAAGTACAGCGACGGGCCTTATCGATGCTCGGGTGTTGATCAATACGAAGATCTTAGCCATTTTTGGCTCCGTCAGCAAACAAGGCTTTTAAGCTGCAATGTTAACCCTCTTCTCTGCAGTTCTGATATGTGTCTCCGAGAGAGAGTGAATCCCGTTACTTTGCTGCAACTGCTTTTTTAGCTCAGCTCCCGAAATTTGTTCCCTGTATTTTTCTCGGCCATGCAATTTAATCTGGAAAAAACATTTGTTTGAATTTTTTATGTCCTCTCGCTCTAGTGTTTTATGAACCTGTGTTTGTCGCTATCAAACACTCCATTGAGTTGCCGGAAGCACTTTTCAGCGTTCTATCGGTTGCGTGCTTTTAATATCCGTGACTTGGTTTTTATTTTCAATCAACGTTTTAATCTAACAGGTTTTCCGCTGTTAAAGTGTGTCAGCTCTAATAGTTTCCAGTTTTATAATTTCTTATTCATTTGAGCATGTTAGCCTTACAAAATGTAGGCCCTGCTATTAACAGCAACGCTTGATATAACAATCAAACTCTCGTATTCTCTGTCTCGATTGGATTCTTTGAACATTTTAGTTTAGTCAACTTCCTCCATGATTTACTTCGACTCTGAAGAGTTTTGTTTCTGTAGAACTTGATAAAATGTCACATTTGTTTGCAAATGAGACATGATATTCTAATATCTTCCTTTCTCTCTCTGCATTCGGACTACTGTTCATCTTCCTTGTTGTTCTTCCAAGTTAGAAAATTAGGATCCATGCGGATCTAATTATAGACTCGTAGTTTCCAGGAACTCTTAGAATTGGCCGGAGTCTCTCAGCCTGCAGAAACGAAGACAATCTCAGTTGTAAACGTATAGTTTTATTAAATTGTCTGGGTTTATTTTATCAAGTTCACTCGTGTGGCAAAAATCGTACCTAACCGCTTGAATTTTTTAAGATATTAAAAATAGATACGATACACCTTCATAATGAATTCAATTGAAAATTGGAATACTTTTTTGCTCAACTTCAAATAGATTTTTAAAGTTAATTCATGTTGCCAAAGAACTAACTGTATTTTGTCGTCCAGTCACACGAGCGTTTGTAAACTTGCAGTAGTTCTGTTACTGGCAGTCTCGTGAGTGTCAAAAGACCCAATTACTCGCTTTACGTTTTTCAGTAATCTAATTACTCCCTCTGTGTTCCGTTGATTTCATAAACATCGCGTTTGTTTTTCCTCGTTTTTAGTAACGTTCCTGTGGGAATTTTCTTTTGTTTTCGGCTAGACAGAAGTCCTGGACACCGGCTCCTTAATTTAATAACGTATCGTGGAAGTTCAGAGTTGGCCGGTCTGGGCGCGGTCGAAGCTACTTGGGATCTGCTGTTTCTGCCCGGTGCCGAGCCGATGTTCGCCCCTTTGTCTGCTTGCATCCTCGAGACTCAAGTATTGACCTCTGTTGTCTCCCATAGTCCTCTGTATGTAGTCTGACATCAATATATGTGTCAGGTTTTAATATGAACGTAACATTTAACTGTAAACTATTGGTTTAGTTGCAGCTATGTCCCGACTTCCTTTCGTATTTTTTTGTTCGTATTCGGGATTTGAGCATTTACTATCCCAATACATGTAAATTGTTCAATCAGCTTGAATTTCTTTTGTCTGGTCATTTGAAAACTGAATACCCGTTTATTCTTAGTTCCAATCATTTCGAGCAAACATACTATCCAGAAATTTAGTGTCTTCTATGAACTCATTTCTTCATTTATTTACCATTTTATTACATGGGCGCTGGTTCATTTCCGTCTTCTATAAGCCTGAGAATCTCGCAGTCGTTCTAAATGCACCCAATTTAAGGCTCAACGCGTAATAAATTCAAGATGAGACAGATCTATTTTTCTCCCGTTTCTCTCCAGCTTCAGAATTAAATTGCTTAGCAGGCGAAATCATACCTCGAGTTATACGAGCTATTCAGGCCGTGAGATCCTCCTTGATAACTCTCATTCCGTGCGCAAATCCAGGCTGTAAAACTGAAAAGAAATAAGCACGAGACACCCTCCTGCGTGCGGTATCGATCATGCGAGAGTGTGGGGGACCACTGCACCTGTTGTGGAGCTGTGAACAGTTTTGCGCTGCTGCTCGGGTTATGAGGAAGCCCTGAAGCGCAATTTTATTACGACTTATGACTCTCAAAAGAGGATGGCAAAGGTGCCTCCGTTGCGAAAGTGAACGATTGAGGTTTGTTCTTCTTAAGCTTGTGTCATCATGACGATGCTGAGGTGATCATCTCTGTTACTTGGATTCGTGCTCTGGCAAAGGAAGCAATTTTCAAGTATCTAAAAAAACGCTTTTGAAGTTTACCAATGTGTATACTAATTTTTTTTACTTATGAGACATGTCTCATGAGGAACCGAAATATGAAATGATGTATCACACTTACAAAAAATACGAGTACCTGAAGCTGGTACAGGGCTGCGAACAGCAAAAACTGGCCTGCACTGCCAGAAGCAAGGCGTTTAAGAGTCTCGTAATTCTCGTTGTCGACGCTCTAGCACGGGACCAAAATGCACTGAGTTCGCTGTTATTGTTGTGCTATGATGACGGGAGCAACCTCACAGAGAGGCTTCACAATTGCGCCATTGATTGACTTTCTTGTGCAGTGCTTCATTTGAAATTTGAAGACATGCGTGTATATATATAAAACACTTATGGTGAAGCTATATTTAGCGGAATCTAGTTAATTAAACTTTTACTACTGTAAGAAGTATACGTTACGATGTTGATTACTTTATTTGCTTAAGCGTACCGTTTGAGTTTCTCAATTATATTTTAAAGATTAGTTATTGTTGGCCACTTGAGTCATCTTTTTTTACTTGATGAACGTTTTGTGGATTGCATTGGAACACGCGACTAGCTGACGATAACTCTAAATTTCTAATTGAACAAGCAATAAAGCCCTACAAATAAGGGCTATGTTACCATCGTAAATCGGATTTCAAATAATTACAAATTTATTTTTCTGCCGTGTAAGTTAGAGTGAAAAATTTCATGGCTGGATTTTATTCTAATGCATGAATATGAAGACAGAAGAGCAGCATCAAACTCGTGAGATGAAAATGCTTGTCCAAATCACCATTTCGCAAAAAAATTGCTTTAAAATTTCGTGCGAGATAAACAGTGAATATACGAAAAGTTACATGCGTATAGCCTAAAATATTGAAATGAAGCAGGCTTAACAATAAACAAAATCAGACTCACTCATGAAAACTAAAAAAATATTTCGGCACATTCAATTTTTTGAGACGTAAAGTTTTGAACGTTTCCGCAAGGATTTCAAGTTTTCAATCTAAGAATTGTTCAAGTTTTCAATCCAAGAATTGTTCAAGTTTTCAATCCAAGAATTGTTCAAGTTTTCCTTATCATGTCTTTCAGACCGAACAAACTGGAGTTCGTCGGGTGTTATTTGCAAGTTTCCGCAGAACACGCTCCACTGTCGTTGTACAGATCCGAGTTTCCGGACTTGCACATCTTACGGACTCCGTTTTTTTTCGAGAGCGTTCCCAAACTCTCTCCGCCATCTCATCCGATACCAACGGTCTTCCAGCCCGTTTTGCCCTGCGCGGACCTCCTTTTTCCTTGAACTTTTGGAGGCGTGTTAAAATTTGAGATACAATTGTTGAATCTTTAGAAAATTCGCTCGCGGTAGTTTTTCGACAACGCTCTGTCATATTCTAACGCTCAAAACTCTTAAACTCTTTTTTTTCGTTTCTAGGGACCTCTAACGCGAAAGAAAAATGCCTTGGATTTTTACCACAGAATTTTTAGGTGTTTCTGTGTACATTATTATTGGAATGAATTGGTAAATATACTAGATTTAGAATTGATGTGATATTTATTAAAACGTTACGAGTAAGATCTAGAATCGGTTAGGTGGGTCAAATATGTGCTTGAATTTATTTATGATAGGTATAATCTTATTTTTGCTCTAGAAAATTTTGTTTGGATTGTTAGTATGATATTTCCAAACAAGTAATCTTTCGTGATTTATGAATCCGTATTCAGCCAACCTACATATTCCTGGAATTCCCCTTTTTTCATTAATTTAAAATACACGTTTACAACAGCTTTCGGCTTCGTACGTACAGTAGAGCGTCGCAATTCATGATAACTATAATTCACGAGAAAATTTTATTGAGACCGCGCAAAGTTATTCCCAAATTTGTGTGGTCTCACTAATTTGCGATCTCGAATCGTGCCAAATTTCCAAACCGCTTGTAACTCACATTCTCGATTTGAGAATTACTGCGCTCAAGTGCACTCGATTTTTCGGGTGCAAGCATTTCTAGTATTCATTCAATTTTGCATTTCCTGTTGCTTGCTGAAGCGTATCTTCCTTTCATGCGCCCTGCTTGGCTGTGCGCACACAGCAGCGCCCACGCTCACCGGCCTCCTGCAGGGCCCCACACAGCTGTGATCTTGGAAGCGACTAATGCTCTTGTTCTCAACAAAGGCAGGCGGGGTCGCCCCCCGCCGCTGTGGTCGCGCTATGCTGTCGGTGACGATCTCCTCACCGACCGCTCTCACAACCCTGTTAGCGGACTCCTTCTAGCGCCAGGCCACAGTGCTAGTGCTGCCGTTCGTTTCGCTTTCCTATGTTGCGCACGCTACCTGATGTTGCGTACGGCGTCTGATGTTGCGTACGGCGTCTGTATCTGTTGTTGCGTACGGCGTCCGATGTTGCGTACGGNGTCTGATGCTGCGTACGGCCTCTGATGTTGCGTTCGGCATCTGATGTCGCGTACGGCGTCTGATGTTGCGCCCGCCATCTGATGTTGCGCCCGCCATCTGACGGCTTACTCTATATGCAAGCCCAAGTGCTTATTTCATGACCACTATTCTAGCTTGTCGAATTTATTATACGTTGTTGTGAGACGTGTCATATTTAGTCGTACGAAGAGTCGAGAAAAATCGGTATCTGGACCATGGCAGTTGTGGCATTCTATTAATTGTCGCGTAAGATATTTTCACTTGCATCTAAGTCCCGGAAATTGTATGTCATGAGCCAACTGCTTGTCATTTCTGACGCGTGCAACTTTTCCTTAATTTTATGGCTTTCCCTCATCTAGCTTAGGAAAACGGAAATTTCATGCAGCGTCTAATTCCTTTCCAATTTTAGCAAGGATGATGAAATCGTTCTATTCTGAGATGTTTTTATGCCAAAATGTTTCCTTTTGTGTTGATTCTCTTTTTGTCTTTGCAAAGTCTTTACAAAGAGGCTGCGAGAGGAGCTCAACTCAGGAGAATTTCACAGTTATTTAATCCGTAATAAATTTGTGTCACTTTTCAAGCGGCCCAAATAAAATCTTCAAACTTGGGTTACTTCTTCGTTTGAAGTATTCTTCTCACAGGGACTATAAATTTGAAAACAATTATTTTTATCGAAATGATTTAGCATACAACGCCTATCCTTAGAGACAATATTTTCTCCTTAATGCCCGTTCCTGCATTTCGCCCGTCATATAAAGAGCTGTTTCGTGTCCACCTTTAGTTGCGTAGTGATAATGGAAGTTAATTCGACTCAGAAAAGAAACCTGCTCTTGACATCGTAATAATGATACTTTAGTTCGAATTCGAGTCGATATTTAGTGAATTAGAAATATAATTTTATCCTCATCGTATACCCTAATTTTCACGTTCCTCGGTAAAGATTTGCAGAAACGTTTCTTCGAACATGTGAGGGAGAGAAGCTCAGTATTATTATCGTGTCTATATGATAGAACAAAGAGGGGCTCATGGGTTTAGTTTAAGCCCTTCCAACTAGCTGGTGCATAAGTGTACTTGTGGATGCAAATTTCGACTGAAAGGACTAAAAACCATTGGAAATGCCAACGCTAAGCATTTTCCTACAGTATTTTTCACGATCACAGGAAATCACGCCAAATTTATTCGAGTCTAAAATAACAATGCACTCACACCTTCATTTGCAATACTAACACTTACATAATTGGGCCGTCGTCTCAAGCTACGCTGTCCCTCTTGCCGGGCGGCAGCTCTTCCTTTCAATTCCAGAGTTCGCTGGCTCTCCCTCGCAGGATATTGGCTTCGTTAACTTCTCTTCTCCGAACTAAAACTGCGCGGCGCGTGCACGACGCTCCCTAATCTCTAACCGGCTGTAATTCATTCAAAGCATTTAAAAGGGCTTCATGCCTGAACAATTATGGGTGCTGTGTTTCTTTTTTACCGACGGGTTTTTAATTTTTAAGGACGGTAGGGTTTTTAAACACTAATATTGCTGGATTTTCGTTATACAACTTTATTTTACGTCTCCACGAGAGTTTGTACAAGTTGTCAAAGAACGTCCTCTTTCAGCGTCAAATCCGGACCCGTTGTAGGTGAAATAATCGAACTCAAGAATTTTGACCTTCTCCTTTCGTATATATTTCTTCGATTATTATGGTTTCGTGGAACTTAATTACGAAGTCTGGTTCTTTGACTGGCATCCAATCTGAGAATTTTCCTATTCAGTTTCCTGTTAGGAATTATAATGATGTCGGACGCCTGCTGAGCCTCGAGCTGCGCTAGAAAAGCCCTCCACTTCAATGAAGTCCTCTGAGCAATCGTCCCTCAATAGAACAGGGCGCTGCCTGCAAATGACTCTCCTTCAAAGTTTAGTCTCTTCATCCGATCAAAGATCATTTGGAAGACTTAAAGACTTTGTAATCTAGCTCTAGATGGGAGATAGAGCGTCCTCAAAAATCCTTTGTCTTTCAATCCGGTTATTTCAAGAGGAATTGTAACATCTTTAGTTTTTTTTGTAATTGATACGTAGAAATCGAATGCGAGTGCAGATGTGTGCGATGTCAGATGGTGTTCTGGTTGAGCTTTGGCACAGACTGCGCAGCACGGAAGTACTGATCGATATTCGAATAGTTATTTCTATGAATCATTATTTCGATGCAAAAACCCCTGAAATGTTCTTTGTTGTTCCCTTAAATCTCCGGTAATTGAGATTGGGTCGTTATCTTCGCGTGACGTTGCGTCAACTCTTTGGGGAAAATCTCCCACCAGAAACGCGGCATTTGTAAAATAAGAATGTCATGCGTGTCGAGCGGTGACGTTCTAAACAATTCGTCAAATTGGATTCGCGTGACGTGAACTGATCTCGTGTAGGACGAGGCGTGTCTCCATTGCTGCATCATCAAATCCTGGGCCTCAAAATCGTTCTCGTTGATCGACTGAGTGGGACTACTCGTACATCACACCCGGTAGCCATATTTCCCTTCCGTCTTCTTCTTGGGGTAAAACAATCATTCCCTATTTCTTAACAAGTAAGCAAAATGGGGAAAAAGTTAATGCTATAATTTGCTTTCGTGGTCAGGTCAATGAACTTTCAAAGTTGCTTTTATTTAATGTAATACCAGTAATAAATGCACTCGTAATACACTTGTTATACAAAACCGAAGAAACGTAATGTACAAAAATGTCGACAATGATGGACATTTTTTGTTTTGCAATGTAAGGAGTTAAGAAATGGCGCCCAGTTGCTGGGCACGGAAGTTATTTTAGATGCTGTAATTTGGCCCCTTGCCAATACCTTGTATCTCACCATTCGGCCATGAGACTCTCTGTTCACTTTTAAGTGAAGGTGAACATCTGTTATGGGTCTAACTTTGGGTAAGAAGTGCAGTTGGTTTCATTTAATCTTTTGCTTGCCCCAGCGCTGCAACTGTAATGTCAAGCGTGTAACATCTTTATTAGCGGTCTTTCGGAGATTTTCTTTTGTGTAGGGTTCTTTAATGGCACTACCGTGAAAGCCCCCTGATTCGCTGTAATACTAAAACCTAATATAGCCTAATCTGACCTCTGTTGACGACTTAACGCCGATCATGATGGAGAGGCGGCCATTTAGGAGCTACTTAGAAGGAAAATCATCCCGTCACAAACTCGCTAAACTTAGTTCTAAAACTAACTCGGAAGAGGCGATTGCCTCTCGTCTACCATCACCAAAACTTGATCTTCTTCCTTAACTTGGGCCGTAGTCTTGGGTACGCACTCAAGTTCTTCATCGCAGAGTGCCGAAAGTTTAGAATACATTTCCAGGTTGAAGGCTTTCTTAACCACCTTTTATAAAGCTCCGAAACTGTTGGTGAAAATGCGCCGTCCAATGTTTGTCCGAAATCGACTTTAAACTTGCCAGGCCGAAAGCAATTCATATCGTTTGTGTATAGCTTTTGGCTGGCCGGTCGTCTCTCGCTTTCTCATCGACCTGCCAAATCTCTTCCATTGTTGCCCTAGTGCTTTTATTTTGAGGTTGATGGTGAATTTATGAATTTTGCTTACACTTTTTTAGCTCATACGGACGTGTAAGTGCATGTTAAGGCATTTTTTTACTTTTAAAGTACGTTCAATGGTCTTTTTTTCCCGATTTACTACTATGAATTGTGAACGACAGTATCGTGAACAGATATTTTATAATATCTGTTATATAGTTAGCTGTTATCGCTAGAAGAAAGGATAGGTCAATGCGACCGATCCGCCCTAATGACCAAATTGGAATAAAATACTTGTTATATCATCAAGTACGTAAAGTTTCCTTGCTAAAGAAATAAGTTAGAATGGCATTATACTATGGTAAGCCATTTACAATTCAACTCTATTGCAACTGTTGATGGTGATCGAAAATTTCGAAGTGGTCATTTTGATGCGTCCGTGCTTGTAGTGTTCGATGCTTGTAGTGTTCTATGCTTTTAGTGTTCGATGCTTGTAGTGTTCGATGCTTGTAGTGTTCGTTGCTTGTAGTGTTCGATGCTTGGTGTAGGATTTGAATGAGGGTCAGGACGCCCAATCCGATCGTCTCAAGCGCGTTGGTGTGGCTTGAGGCAGCCGCCTCGGTCGCATCTTCCGCAGCGCAGTGTCGCTGCAGCATAGCATGATGATGCGGGGAAATATCATTAGGTGTTGTGTGGTCATTTCCAATGTCCCCGTGAGAAAGAAATCGGTAATTCAAACAGTACGCTGAGAAGAAAATCGTGCCTCCGTGATGTTTGAGGAATTCAGGGTTTTGACCGGGAGGAATTCAGGGTCTCGACTGGGAGGAATTCAGGGTTTTGACTGGGAGGAATTCAGGGTCTCGACTGGGAGGAATTCAGGGTCTCGACTGGGAAGAATTCAGGGTCTTGATTGGGAAGAATTTCGCAGATATTAAATTTTCTATACATTTGGGTTCCTTTAAAAGGACCTATAGAAAATTTACAATAGAGTCGCTTCTTTGTTTAGATTGTTCTTCTCGCAGTCATTCTTACTCTGCAATTAAACTTTTTGATCGAAATGATTAATTAGATAAAGACTATTCTGTATTTGATACTCGTGTGAAGAATCGTCTCACGACATGAGGCGACGTTCGCCACAAGAAAAAATGTACACGAGCAGAATGTTTAATTTCACCCCTTTTTCCTGAGATAGTCTCGTTAGTAACTCATTTCAATGCGGCTTCTAACTTCGGCGACTCTTTTTCCCGAACTGTTCACTCTTTATAGTCGAACAACATGGCGGCGTCACGAGGAAAGCGGTCGAGTTTGAGTAAAAGTTCAGTAAGCTTCCCTCTCGAGTCTAATTGGGAGCTAGCTGCTCATTCCGAGGGTTGTGAAAGCGGATAATGAGGAAACGAGCTGTTGTGGGCAACTGCAACTCTTCAAAATTGTTTGTTTTTAAATGCTAAATTATTTCGCGTTTTGTTCCCGGTTTCAATTATGAACGGTTCTGGTCTACCTCCATTTATTTTGGGAAAAAATATTCGTGGTTTTCTATCAGATCGGTCTATGAAAAATATTTGCTGGCAATTAAACTTAGTTATTCACGTATTTAATTCTGCCATTCGTCTGTTAATTAATGCCCAGGAACATCCAGTTGTCACCATTCTAAGTGAAATATATGAAAGTATTTCTTTATTCCGAAGAGTATTGTCTTTAAAATCACTCTATAGGATGACCTGCTGCGTGTGGACCCACACTCGTGAACTGCTGTGCGTCAGAATTTGAAGACTTTGCTTAAAAACGGAAATTTGAGGTTATTTTATAGTTTTTACGCCGTCCATGCATAGAGGGTGGAACATCGATGCCCGGAGCCTTGTGGTGAAATATTCTCAATTAAGTTTTTTACAACCTTGTTTGTACATTAGGCTTGATTCAAATTTGAAACTTAAATTGAATTTCAAACTGGTGCGATCAATTTATATCGTGGCACTCGCTTACCATCTTTGGGTGAACTATGAGTCGGAACATGCCCGCAAAACAACAGCACGAGTCTTGCTGGAACTGCACCAGGTATTGACTGACTGAGTTGCACGGTCAAATGATACAAGTTAATGCAACATAGTCTTGTTACACTACTAACGCACCTCTTGTTATTCAGCACTTATCATATTCCTTCAGTCTGAACTCCTGATTGCTTTCATTACAATTTTCTGTTCAAACTCTGCCACTATCAGCAAGAAACTGTTGGTCAATTTTGGGCAATGTTCGAACAACGACAATGTCGCACTCGACTTTCCCTGGCGGTTCTCTCACCGCACCTCACCACATTTTCTATTCTCCAGACTAGCGAGTGAAGAGAACTTGCCCATATAGTACTTTAGAAAGCTTCGATTTTACCTATACAAGTTTTCTCCGTGTCGTCAGTTCTCGTGGGAGTGATAAAGAAATCGTTTCCTTGCTCAAGTGCTTCTTCTTTGACCTCTTGGTGTCGCTGTGATGCGCACGCTGCTTCTCCGCCCTTTAAGAGATCTGCACCCAAGGAGTCGCTACGATTTGCAACCACGCAGAGCCCCACCTCCAGAGAATCTTTGTTCAGTTCCAAAGTTCCCCTTTATGAAACTGAAAAGGTAGTTAAGCTTGAAAGTGTAGATGTAGGTGCAAAGATGGAAGTTCGCTCGGAACTTCTTTGGAAAATGGCTATCTTTTTCTGAATATCAATGATAGCTTATGTACGGAAAACTATACAATGATACTTCTTGCGTACTCTATTTGTATAGTTAACATATATTATAAATTTACTGTTTCCATGCTGATGTAACTCATTTAAGTCGATCTTTGTTTTGTATGAGATTCCTGATAGCATCGTAGCGTTTACACAAGGTTGTATTGAATCCCGGCAAGAAATAATAAGATAAGAGACGTGATAATTTATACACGTATCTTATATTATCTGTGTGAAACAATTTTCATATTATCCGAGTATTAAACATACATGAAGATTCCGTCAATCGGGTTTCGGCTGTATGGAGCGACTTGTATACTTTGTTACGAATGGATTTGCTCATGGGATCGAATAAGATTAAAATACGCATTACCTAGTAAGTATTCTGCTCATGTTTACTGCATGGGGTTTGCAGTTACGTATTTGTGCATGATCTGATCCAAGGATAAACTTTCCTTGATGTTGAAAGTACTTGACCACGCATTAACATGTCCTTGATTTCTTCTACAGCGATTTCAAGGAGCGAAGATGAGACTGGCCCAGACTCGAGAACCACGCAGCGTTCCTTCAGCGGTCTCAAGATCAACGGCTTCTCTGACGAGTACCTCGACAAAATTGAGCCTAACGGCAACATCCCCGACAAAGAGTGTGGTGAGTTTCACACTTTGTAATTCATAAGCTTGCTATTTTCATTCTCTGGTCTCTTTACTTTTCGATGGGTTACTCGCTGTTAACAGTGAGCCTGTGATATATCTGTCTTTTATGTGTGTCATTGATTTTAAAAAATTGTCCTTGAACATCGTTTGTTTGCAGATTTGTGATCACTCTACAGAGTGTTCCAAAAAAATGTACCCCTTTTTTCAAAAGCTCATATCTCCTATGAATATGCATGTATTTCAAATCT
>VOMN01133529.1:0-12371 GCA_014899125.1 Orchestia grillus | reverse complement strand
GTAAAAATCAAAAGTCCTCCCGATAATACGTAAGGACCCACTATTCTATAGATATCATATGATTCATATAATTTATAATTTACTGTTACATCATTGTCTAATCCTTTTTTTTGCAGCATGTCATGCAGAACTAAGGTTTTTTTGGAGTCATTTTATCAATTCACTAACTATTGCTGTAACTTCCTGGAATGATTCAAAGTAAATTGATTTCACAATGAATCCTAACTACATTCGCGGTCGTAACTACTTACTGATAAATTCATTTCTGTTAATTACGCAATAAGCTATTATGTGATCTAAGCCACTGAATGTTGAAGACTACGATATTTCATAAATATAAGTTGTCATGGTTACTAAATAGTTCGCATAGTTCGTGCTAAGGAAACTGATTTTATCTCTCTTTCTATAGCACAAGAAGCGTTCAAGAGTGGAGCGGGATGCAACGCGCCCCCACTACAGGCCAGCCCGCCCGCAAGTTCTCAGTAACTCTCCCACGTACATGAGGCCTCGAGAATCATACAGTACCAAGAACCATGTAGAGCGAAACCGAGTTACATATGTATACGACTGTCATCCCCCGACCTTCCTCTGTCTGGAGGGTGGGTCGTTTAAATAAACAAAGGAACACTTCTATCAGTTGCTGAGGGACATGGGCTCCAAAGTCGCCCAAAGCTTTGGAGCCGTTTCCAAGTGTTTTTAAAAAGCTGCGCCTAGTTCCGCATGTTTCTAGGGGCCTCATGTAGTACAAAACTCGACAAAAATTGAAAAGATCCGACAAATATATTATTGGCGCCAATTGGATCACTTCAATTTGACTGTTAAGAGACAGTAATCCAAATTATCAATGTTTGAAAATTACTTCCGTCATGTTGAAAGCGCAATATGTCTCTACGCATTTCAATAGTGCCCGTTTTCTATGTCACGAACTACATAGCCCATCCCTCTGGAGCTCGGAAACCTCCCGCATGCTGCGAGGAAGCCGTCGCACCAGAGGCTGACCTCCACAGCAGAGATTACACTTGACGGGCTGCGGTGTTGCACTTGGCCGCGCCGTCGAGAGAAGGACAATTTTTCGATGCATTAGAGTTTTACTTGCAAACAAGTTAGCGGCTATGTTGAGGGTCAAACGTCACGGTGCTCAACAACACCGCATGAAGTTAGGGTGGTGCTCAGAATGGCTTTAACATGCATTTTATCAATATTCAAGTATTCGCAGGACGTCTTTTAGAAAATGTGTGGCATACTTGTTGTATTGTAACATGCATTTGATCAATATTCAAGTATTCGCAGGATGTCTTTTAGAGAATGTGTGGCATACTTGTTGTATTGTAATTTTCACTTAAATACACTGTACATCCGATAAAAACCAGCCTGGTATGAACCACACGAAATGAAAAAACCGTTCGAATATTCATTTGAATAAAAAATAGGCCTCTTCGAACATTAATATCTCATCAGATATTGGAAAATGATTGTATAGAAAATGAGGAAAGTTAGCGCCGAACGATCGTTGTTCATTCTGACGCGTTTTATTTGTGACCTCACCTCTCGCTAACTGATGGGTCTATTCTTGAGAGATTCAATTTTTGGTTTTCATGAATTCCGTGGAAGAAGCGCCTTGAGAATTTCTTTGGTATTATTACTTTTTATACCTGTGAAAATGTTTTCCGCAGATGATTTTGAACTAACTCCTATTCGTTGCTTCACATACATTACCAAACATTAAAATGAACTCCAATGGTTTAGTGAAGAAATTTTCAGTAATCTTTATACCGCGTGATTATTCTCTCATCTCTCATTATTTCTCAATGGTAAATAAAAGTGAATATGTAAGTCAATAACATTTATAGGTATTACACGTTTAAACATTCATATAACAGGTTATTTAACGACTGTACGTATTAATTCTTTAGCGCAATTCCCTCTCATCACACATACATAACGTTCATACACTTATGTATGTAACGAGCACGCTTTAAAATTACTAAGAAACTTTGGATTCTAAACGTACCCTAGAATCAAGAGAACATATGTTTTCGAACATCTGGAACTAAAACCAAGTAACACAAATGAAATCGTGCACAAAATAAGTATGGCACGTACTGAAGACTACCTTACGACAGAGCAGTACTCCCCTACTCTCTTATTTAGTATTTATGTGAGATTTATGCACAGTTACGTAGCAACTTCAACATAGGATGTTCGCCTCTGATCATCATATACACTTGTAGCTAAAGAATGTTGGCTAGTAATGAATAACGAGTGTTAAGTAGTATGATAGACACACAGATGCACAATGTACGAGCCAGAGAGCAATCATAGAGGAGATCAGAAAGAAGGAGAAGGAGAGTAGCGGCTGCAGCTCTCTGAACAGAGGCGTCCAGTTGGAGCAGCTTCATCGCTCCACTCAAACCGGTCCCAAAGTTGCAGGCTTTCTTCTCGCCCAAGAAATGAGGAATTAAGCTCTCCGTAGCTGTGAGTTTTAGATGTTATTCATAATGTCTAAATTTCATTATTTTCCTTCGCAATATTTCAACCGTTCATTTCTATTTCGATTTATTTGAATTCGCGTTGAGTTATTATCACCTGATCACTTTTGTCTAAAGCCAACCACATCTGTTTCAAAAATTTGCGTTCGTCGCACGAATTTTTTATAATGCTCATAAAGTTCAGGCTCAGCCTAGTAATTTCCAACTGAGTAGTTCTTACGGGTTGTTGCTGCGGAAAATGCTTTGGATATCTCTCTGCGTGTTACCTAAGCGTGAGAACAGGGACTCCATAGAAAATAAATGAAATCAGAGAACGCTTCACAGTTCTGTACCAGATTAAGACGAAGGGCGTCAGGGTGACAACTAGCTTGGACTCATCCACATGTGTGAATATTTTCGTGGCTGCTTGTTTGCTGTATTTTATCAAACGAAATGAAATAAATATGAAAAAAATCCTGGAACATAATAACATCGAAAACCTGAAGAAGACTTCAGATCTTAATATTAACACGATATCTCATTGTGTGTGTTCTCTTTAGCCACAGCGCTCGTTCGTTTACAACTCATGCTTATTCCGCTCACCGAGATTGAAATTGGAAATTTGAAAAAGCACTCACACAATTGCAGAACGTCCTCTGAAGTTAGTCCCGGAAGAACGTTCTCAACGTTCTGATGCTCTTTTTTACTTCAGAGATAGATAGATTGAACACATCTGACAAATTTCTAACTTTTTAAAACTGCACACTTTATTTTACAGAAAAAATATGATATAATTCATGTACATACAAAGTTTCTTTTAGGGATGCAAGTAACACTTCGCAAAAATTCATGCTCTAAAATTGCTCCCAATTCACAGAGAATTTTTATTGAATATTTTGTAGTAGCTACTTACAGCAACTTCTCAACGACTTTGAACAAAAATGTGGAGGCAGTTTTGAATACAATATATTCTCAATGTAAAAAAAATGTGTCTTCGTATTTTCAAATCGCTTGAAATCTTTCAAACGAAAATCCCTGAATATTTTCTCACAACGCAAAATTCATTTTTGAGAAGTTTTCGACGTACGTATTCTGTTTGATTCTTTAAAATTTTGAAGTAAATCATTTCCTCTTGAAAAAAATTCTTCGTCCTGCTGTTGGTTGCAAAATGATGCTGCTGAAAATCTGTGAGAAGAAACAATGCAACAAAAGCTCTTTGGTGGAAATATTGTCTAAATTAACTGCAGCATTCACCCTAGCTTGATGTGAACATAAAATAGAAGTATTTTTTCCTTTTTGAGTAAATTCATAGTAGCTCAAGTCCCCGTAAAAAGTGAAATACTAAAATATTGAAACCTTTAGGCCGAGAAAATAATAAAACCTTTGTCAGAAATAAATGTACAAAACTAGGAAAATGCAAAACATGAAGGTAAGAACGTAACAGCGAATTCAATGAAATGTTCGTAAACCGAGACTAGCCTCTCTTTGCTCCGTGTCGGCCTAGTCCTAAGAACCATTCTTGAGTAACATATTCAGAAGCACCAGGACTTCATCAGTTCCTCGGCTTCGTAAGAACGTAACATGCGTGCGAAGAGCCCAGATTTTTTTAAATTTCAGATATCAACCGAAACATGTAGCACTGCAACCACGTGCACGACCCGAACTTTGCTATTTATCTGCCAGCGTTAATCCCTGCATTCTTTCTTTGAGAGGAAGTATCGTATAATCTTGTTAACTTTTCCTTACCTATGCCAGTCTCCATGAAACTAAGCGTAACTTTTCAAATGTTTCCTTATGTTTATCCCGATTAGATTGGATTGTATGAGGTTTACTGCTGTGCTCTCCATAAAGAAAAGAGACACCGCGTATCACTAAATTCAAAGTTCCCTCAATATTAGAAAATAAAGCACAAAAGAATATCAAAATTGCATTCAAAAGAGTCATAGCATAGGAAAGAGCTTAATTCTCCCCAAGTGAGAAAGCGTTCATGTTTATTTCATATCGGAAATAATTATAATGAAGCAATAGCATTTTTCCTCACACATTAAGTAATCTCTCAACTTTTTTGTCAATCCACCTTCAGAATTAATCGGTAATCGAAATAAGTTAAACTTCTGCATGAAATACCGTACACTTCCGCTTAGTATGTCACTGTTTACACATGGCAGTGTCGTTGCGTTGGTAAGCATTTCAATAGTGGGTCAAAAATTCATCGTATTTCAAGCTCAGTAGATGTCTAGGGGCAGCTTAAAGAGGACAAACTGCCCTGTCTCTAACGAGAAGATTTGAAGGTTCAAGATGGTAAACGGCAGCGTTCCTATGCGCGATTAGAATGGGCGAGTAATAAGTGAAGAATTTAAAAATGCTAAGTGATGTGTGTAAAAATTTTGTTTCATTGCTCAAGGATTCATTAGAAGCATTTCTGCTCCACAAAGGAGGTGCCACTCAAAGAACCAACCAATACACAGAACCAGGCGATAGAGCTGGTGCCGGATGCCATGCTCACGTCGACATGCATACATACCCATGTTACTATACAATTAACTGAAAAATTATTCTGAAAACGATGTGAACATGCATTTAATTCTACAATACACCAATATTTAAAATTTTGGAAATAAAATCCACCATGTGTCGAATAATTCGGTTAGTAGTTTAAATAACAGTTCGGTTTAATTAATAAAAGAATTTATTCTATCCACTGTGACACATTCTACTTAAGTTAAACAATCGCTGAAAATATTCGGAGAGGTCGAGAGCTGCACATTTTGTTAAAGTAATTCAGATTTCTTGGAACCAACATTTTAATGCAATTTCGAGTACTTTCAGCAAATAAGTCCTGGACTCAGACAAGCTTTGAAGGGTTTCATTAGGAAAGAAAGCAGTGATTCTCACGTTAAATTAGTATAAGAGATTTTTCCAGCGGACCCCGGCTTCTATGGATTCAAAACTCAGGACAATTCTTTATCAAGCCTAGAAGCATAGATTACAGAAGACTCCCTGTAAAAGCGGAGGAAGCTAGTCCCCCAAGACATGACAATTGGATGAGACGAACTCAGTGGAGAATTTCTGGAAGCTCTCGGGCTGAGAAATTCCGGCAGGAAGCTCCTCTTAATACACTAATGCTCAGCCCGTGAATTAAGAAGAAGCTTTTGTAGCAAATGGAGCGGCCATGCAAGCTTCTGAAACATCAAAGAAAAAAGACCATGATCAGAAGACGAACTGAACGTTAAAAGCATTCGACGAAAAGGCGAGTTCCCCTGAAGAACATGAGACAGAGCTCTTGGATGTTGCAGGTTTTCGTACTGCAAGAACATTTTAGTTCAATTCCTATTTATTAATGATTTCAACAAAGATCGTGAAATTCTTAAGTCAATTTTGCTCTATGAAATGTCATAGAGAACCTCTAAATTGTTTTAATACGTTTTCATGTGAAATTCTATTTCTTTTCTTTTCATTTCAACACTTGAAGAACTAGTCGGAGAACAACTTGAACATATGATATGAATGAATACCTGCATCGAGGATCAAAGACTAATAGCGCAACACTTTACTAAAAGATATAAAATGCATAGTAAGCATATATTTTTTTTTTGATAGTTTGTGAATCATAGCAAAATGAATAGTGTACAACGGCGGACTTTACATATCAGAAATTATGAATAGTAGCATTCGTCGTTTTTTACTTTAAATGCACATTATGAAAAGTTGAACCATTGTAACTCGATATAGCTAAGTATTTTGTTGGTTTTTAAAAATAATTACTGTGCTGTTGAATACTAAATTGCACATTCATACATCAAGATGTGACACCCAAATTTGGAATTTTTCAGACGCTACGAACGCAGGGTTTACATACTCCAGTGTACCCTATAAGCCTTGATATTTATCTTAAATGAACTTTTCCGTCAAATGTAACGTGAGGATATGATTGATAACGTGTCTCTGAGCTCAAAGCCCGTCGAATAGTTTCCATTTGGGCTAGGATATAAAAACACTCGCGTCCATGAGAGATAAAGTGGATCCGTATCCAGCGATCACCCACTCCATCTCTCTACATGGTCCCAAGTACGCGCCTAAAAGACGGATGATGAGGATCGTCCAACGCTTTAGGTCGTTCGTTTTTCAGCAGATGATCTGCATGCGGCTTATTGAGGAGGCAGACTGTGATTCGCCTATTCACATCAGTCGAAGCTATCTGTTCCTTTGTATGGGAGAAATAACATTCGATGCATTAACTTCCCTGCAATGGACGACCTCCAGCTGAACTGAGGAAATCAATTTTAAGAAAAGGATGATAGAAAAAGAAAGTTGGCCTGCTCACAGCAAGCAGTACCATTCTTCTCTCGGAAGTATCGACGAATGCTGCATGCAGTCAACTCGGACGATCTCACACGGGGGATCGGCATTCAGCGCTCTGTACAGCCAGGAGAGACCTACCTTGTCTAGTCACTGCACTTGAGTGAGACCTTTTCTTCAGAAGAGAAATAACGGTGAATGCAGTCAAGTCATCTTGGGGTTTGCAGGGCGTCCTATTGAATTAAAGAGAAATGATAAGCTAATTGTGAAGTTTAGCCTACACCCGCTGTGCCGATGACGGCCGGTGTCGTTTAGAGCTTGTCCCAGAGGACGAGGTGCTTGTCAGGGACGTCGGGGCCGCTTTGATCCCGACGGGGGCTCTCGCACTGCAAGTGAGGGAGCAAAGGAAGAAGGGGGACAACATCGGGGGTAGTTTCTCTACTGGGTGGGGGAGAGGACGAGAGGTAGATTTGGGGAAAGGGGCGTGGCTTCTCATAAACGTACGGGCAGAATGTGCAGTTCTTGTGGAGGAAGGAGTTGAAAAAGCGACTCTTCTTAGGAAACTGATGAGGCTCATTTGCTTAGTGGGGACTTTCGGGCCTTAGATTCCTACTTAAAACAGGCGAAGTTTTATTTCGCGCTGTAAAAACATATTGTCGAAACTTGAAGTCCGATTTTACTCCGCACGACTTTGCTTCCTAGCTTTCAAATTTAAGAAAGTTTGTCTCGTACACTTCCTCAGAATCGTTACGGTCGAACTTACTGTGGTCTATAACTTGCGTTATAGGATGCGTCCCACCGTCCGCGGCGGTGCTCAAGCTGGATGAAAAACTAAAGAAATGCCAAATATTTCATTCCGAAAAATTACCCTCATAGAATGTTATGCAACATAATTTCATTTTAACATCCCGGTGTTAAGCCTACTCGAACGTTTAATTCTATGTAAGTAATTTTGCTTCCAGTTTGAGAACAACTTACAAGCATGTATATTTAGGTGATTTGAAACGTAAGCATACAATGATAAAATGAAGTTCTTAAAAACAGCGAAGCTTCACCAACATTATCTCCTGAGTGTGAAAATTATGAATAAGAAACTGACTTTATCGGCACAAAATATCGGATCCAAATGACGGCACTAAAGTTTCAAGACTAACCTCTACGTTAATTTTTAAAGGACACGAATAGCGATATCGTAAAAGCTACTCAAATATCGTCTAAGCTCGGGAATATTATGCCCCAATCAACTGTTTCAATTATTTCAGAAAGATACGTGCAATCAGAAATTCACTGACCATACATAATTACTATTCGCAAAACAAACGGTTAACAACTCCGGTAGAGCAGAGAGAGTAAACTCCAAGGATGAAAAAAGAAGCACTTGTTCTATTAGCACTATAAACAGAATTCAGAATGTAAAAGGCAAGCAACAGAACGTAAAGACTTAACCGGATTCAGGTTTACTCATGATCAACTAGTAATGGTGATCCTAAAATTTAAAATTAATATCGTAATGAGTTAGAACTTTCGTCCCGAATACATACACAACTATGTTCATGTTGAAGCTGTAAGAAATCCTCCAAAGTAATGGAAATGAGGACTTTTAAAATGTTAAATTTTAATGAATTAGTGGTATTTGAAAATTTTTCTAGTTATGCGATATCATGTTTAAAAAAAACATCGAGTTCACAAATTAAAGCGCCAGCATCACAGTTGTCCCAATAAAAATCAAAGTTTTTGAAAAATTAAGAGTCGCAAAAAAATTCATAATTTGTGTTTTTGAAAGAGGATAGATGACTGGATGACTCATTGAAGCAAAGGCGAGAGATGAAAAAGTCTATTTGGAAGCAAATATATTTTTTCAATTATGTCTATGTTATGTTGATATCAGCGTGGTTACTGGATTCAAGTTAATGTAGATAATTAGTACTATATATGTAAGAAACTTGAAATTATTGGTCACGTAAAGCGTGAAATCGAAATATTGAAACCATAAAGTCCTGATGGCACAAATTTTAAAAACGCCTCACATTTCCATGGAAGAAAGACTAAGTTTCGAAGATGCTCTAAGGAAGAAAAAATATGATTACAGGGACGGGCTATGCAATTATAAAACAATGAAAGATGGATTTTAAGGACGTAGAATTTCCGTATTTTGGACGTTGGTGCATCGTTTGGAATCCTAGAATTAATATTTTTTTTAAATGTAAAATGTGAAATTGTTTCAGTGAAATAGACTCATGTACCATCAGGACACAGGATTGTCAAGTAAAAGATAAATTTTATAGAAATCGTAGAAAATAAGTCTAATAGAAAACATTTACGAATATACTAAAAACTAAGCAATAACTAAACAATGAGACACTATGCAGCTGGGCATGGTAGCTCACTTACAACTTCTACTCAATAACCAAAATTGACTACTGAAAAGAAAAAGTTTCAATGCGACTAAAATATGAACTATCATTATCATCATATTTGATAATATAAAAGTAAAAATGAAAGCGTTTGAAATGCTATCGCGCTATTTTCATAATATATATTTTTTACGGTTATGATCATCGACAACCTAAAAATCTGAAACTTGCAACATCCCAAAAATCGATGCTTAGATATGGAATCAGTGTGTCTTACAAACGGACGGCAACTCAATTTATTTTAAATGACTCAAAATTTATGTATAGTTTGTGAGTCAGTTTCAAGTCCTCAGGCTCTACATTTTTATGCAAATTTCGCTTGTACTCGACCGCCTCGAAACTAATGGACATGTCCGACACCAGAGCAGAAGTTCCATTTTTTGTGTCTGTCCCCGTGACTCTACAATTTGGTGGAGATGTTAAGTAGTGCATGACTAATCGAACGGCTTTGAGCTCAAAGACACGTTATCAATCATATCCTCACGTTACATTTGACAGAAAAGTCCATTTAAAAAACCTATCGAGGTTTATAGTGTACCCTGGAGTATGTGAACTTTTCGTTCGTAGCGTATCTAAAATTCCAAAATTTGGGTGTCACATCTCCATGGCCTGAATACGCAATTTGGTATCCAGTAACACTATACATAGTGCTTTTCCCGTGAGCATACTCATTTCAATGCAGTCGGATTAATCCATCTAAGTACGCTGAAAGTCAACTTGTTATAACTTCCTTATGGACCAGATATTTAATCGTGTATTTAACACTGCTAAAATAAAATTTCACTCATAAACACTCCTGGATTTTTAAAGCTCTCCTTTGTGTTCACAACACACTCAATTGAACCATACTACTGTTATTTCATTTTTTCGATGAACTGCAGTGCGAGTTCAAATTGAAGAGTGACTTCTCTATCAGAGATCCGGAAGAAACAATGCAACTCAGGTGCGTGATGTTCTTCATAATGGCAGCTTTCATTAGCAACCATTGAAGCGTTCGAGGTGATGATGTCCGCCCAACGATTCAACGAAGCTTTCACTCCAACACAAAAGCCGTTGCTGAACAATCGCTTCTCATGTGAAACAATCACTTCTTTATCCCGCTAGCTAGAGGCTTGCTCGGCACTGCGGCCAGTCAGATCCGTGGAAACTCTGCCGCATTATTCGCTCTTCACTGCGTTCCGATGATGCCTTCCGCAGACCCCCCTCCCCCTTCGTCCTCCATAGACTTCCCTCCCTCTCCAGCGATGTCGATGACGCGCTTTTTCTGTGATGAGCTGCTTGCTTGTCCGTCTCGTTCCTAACTGTAGGATACCGGAGCCATTTCTAATGCCATTGTTCTACAGTTTGGGTTTGAACAATATGAATGACGAACTAAATTATCTATCATTTATCTTCGTAGGGCTCCTGAAGTATTGGATCCGAACCATGCAATAAAATCCCTTTAGACTTTTAAATTGTGATCATTTCGCAAGCTACGAGTATTAATATTTCTGGCAAAGATTTCTCATAGAAGACGGGATTGACGCCTAAATTTAAAAAAATGATAATTAACTACGTCAAATAATTTTCGTATGACAAAGCAACAGATTAATGCAATGCCCCAAGTGGCACCCACTGCTGATCTGTCTATCAGGTGCAGTGAGGATTCAGAACTGAAATTCTTGTGAGGTATTGATAGCTGCTGCTCTTTCCGAGTAAAGAAAAAAATTTATGGGGACATTATATACATTTTTATGTTTCAAGAAAACGTGTTTAATGATCCGGAAAGGAAATTGAGACTTGAGATTCCGTCTGTTTTAATTTTGAGTGGTTAAGTCAATTACTCTAATCCCTGAAGGTGCTAGCAGATATGAAACAAATATGAATTTATTTTTTCTTAAACTACGAGAAGCGAATTAATTTCTGGTATTGGAAGAACGTCTTATGTTTTTTGTATTTTCAATGAGAAGATGTTTCTCTTCAGAAAGCTGAAAAAACTCCATGAACTAATACTGGGAATTACAGCGAGATATTAAAAAACGTCCAGCAAATTGGACATAAGATTTGGTATAAAGGAAAGAAAGTAGTTATACTTCAAAGGGAAATATGGTACCAGATTTATATCGTTTTTCAGAGTAGTATTTTTTTAATCATTTCATCTTTAATCTTTAAATCTGAACTGGAGAATACAGCAGCACTAAGAAAGCTAGTTGATGGTATAACTGGAAACTTAGTACACTGCGAATCAAACTTTGTGAATTTAACGAGGAGCAACTTCAGTAGCATGTATGGTCCCAGAGTTTTACATGAACTGTGTATCTTTTCTGTAGCTGCTGCAGTAGTTAATTAATGCAGTATATCATCTAGCTCACTCTACGAACTTAAGACTATTGCAATTATCAGTAACCCTCGTATATCGTTTGATTTAATTAAGGAGAAATTTTGTTTTAATTTGAATAAAGGAAGAAAGTGTGATATGAACACAACCTTTAAAATAACTCCAAGGATTAAAAAATCTCGATTCACAACCTCTTCGATCCTTAACCTTGTGGAGTCCATGGCGTATGGTAGCGTGATGGTCTCGCAGCCAATAGGACCAGGGTTCAAACCTCGACTCAGGTACGCATTTCACATAACCAGGGAGTACTTCCCTCGGAAAAGAATGCTTAAACCACACATCCCTCACCACGCTAGTAGTTGTAGGGCATTGAAAACTCAGCGGTAAACACGTTGGAATTAGTAAAGGTTCTTTAAAATTCATCTTTACACGAGCGCTGTAGCGTCGATCGTAGCCTCTTCCCCCAAGACTTGGAATCCTATCGGTTCATTTTTTACGTCTTTTTAGTTGCAAAGTAACGATCATGTATTTTTTGGGTGTCATTGGCTCTGATCTTCTCTGAATTGCGATTCTTTGAATTTCACACCCTGTCTGTTATTCAATGTTCTTTCGAGTTAATAGCTAAGTGTACGATTTGAAAATTGAACTCGCGAGGGCATTTGTACCCATGTATAGAGTGTATGATTTAATTCATAATATTCTACAACTAATAATGTATATAATGAATGTAAATAGCTACCCTTTAAGAAATATTTCCTTGTAAATATTTGTACAAAGCGTAAGATAAGTATACTTTTATATTTGTGATACTGGGCGATCTTAGATCTGTGAAGTTCGGAGTGTGTGAGGCAGTAGCAATGACGGGACAATTAA
>VOMN01133526.1:0-22982 GCA_014899125.1 Orchestia grillus | reverse complement strand
GGCAGTGTTGACACAACAGTGGCAGTGTTGACACAAGAGTGGCAATGGTGACAGAGCAGTGGCAGTGTTGACACAAAAGTGGCAGTGTCGACACAAGAGTGGCAGTGTTGACACAAGAGTGGCAATGGTGACAGAGCAGTGGCAATCTTGACACAACAGGAGTGGCCCGTCCCAGCGCCGGCGTGTTGGCACCGTATCTGCACGACACTCCAGACTTCGCTGGGGACGGGGGCGGCGGTTGAGAGGGGGTCATGCAGTCCCTTTGGTGGGTGGCTTGGGTAAAACCATCTGGCTCATGTGCAAACCATCTGGCTCATGTGCAAACCATCTGGCTCATGTGATAACCATCCATCTGGCTCATGTGCAAACTATCTGGCTCATGTGATAACCATCCATCTGGCTCATGTGCAAACTATCTGGCCTGAGTAAAAATAACCTAGCTAATGTAGAAACCATCAACCTTGGGTACGAACCATCTGGCTCGGGTAGAGACAATTTGGCTCGAGCAGGAACTATCTGGATTGAGTAGAAACTATTTTTTTCTGGCAGAAATCATCTGGTTAAGGTAAAGATCTTATAGCCTTGGTAGAAACGATTTGGCTTAGGTAGAAACCAACTGGTTTGGATAGAAATTCTATAACCTCAGTAGAAACAATCTGTTTTGGGTCGAAACCCTCTGTATTGGGTCAAAACCCTCTGTATTGGGTCGAAACCCTCTGTATTGGGTCGAAACCCTCTGTATTGGGTCGAAACCCTACGTATTGGGTCGAAACCCTCTGTATTGGGTCGAAACCCTCTGTATTGGGTCGAAACCCTCTGTATTGGACCGAAACCCTCTGTATTGGACCGAAACCCTCTGTATTGGGTCAAAACCCTCTATTGGGTCGAAACCCTTTGTATTGGGTCAACTTTCGGAAATAGAGGAGACAGTCAACTTGCGGAAATAGAGGAGATAGTCAATTTGAGGAAATAGATGAATCAACTTGAGAATATAGACGAAATAATGAACTTGAGGAAGTAGATAAATAGAAGGAGTAGTAGAAGTATGATAACAGCGCTGCAGAAATTCCGACTATCTCACACCGAAAGAGTAGGGACCATTCAGTGTGGACAAAGGGAAACGAGGAATCTATGCACAAGGTGTGTTCCCACACAAGATCCTCTGCGCATAGAAACAGCAAGTTAAGAAGGAAGAGGAAGGAAAGACAAATAAATAGCGAAGACGGAATGAAAACGGAAAGAAGCAAGTGGGCATGAAAGATAGAAGTCCCGAAGGCCTATTTAAAGTAGAGGTAGCCTAACAGCGCTTCCCTGAGGGCGCTAGTCCCCCATAGCATACGAGAGACAAACCTAACCCTGTTGTCTATGGACTATCCTATGCCCCCTCAGGGGTGGAAGTAGATAAATCGGTCAATTCAGAAATAGAAGAAAAAGTTTACTCCCAGAGTCAACTTTAGGCATTAGCCGAAGGAGAAGGCCACGCGACCGCAGGGCTCCAGCGACCCACAGCTCCGCGCCAGCTCGGTACAGGTGACCGTGTTGACGGCTGCGTCAGCGCCATGGTTTGACCCGTCAGTCTGGACACGGAATACGCTCAGGAATACTGCCTGGTGTCGAAGACATCCTCTGCTGTCTTTCGGTTTTTTTTTTTCGAGATAATTGCGTTTTCTTGCCGATTTCATTATGCTACACTTCGACTTTCAGCCGCTCCTAGTTATGTGATCAACTTTGGAATACACTATTTTTCTTTTTTCCTAGGAATTGAAGGGACCCCTTTAATTCGACTCGTGAACACGCGAGTGGTGGCTCAGACTTGACTACACCCCGTCGACTGCGTTGATCTTTGCCTCCGACAACACAGGACAATCGTATTCACTGCACGACCATGGCGTAGTTCTCACCCAAAATGAGTTGGATTTACATGAAATCATAAATTACTTCAAGTTTTCCACAGCATTTTTCGTTGAAATCTCCTTTGAATTAATGTATGCATATCATTTCTTCAGTTCTGCCGCTTCAGTTACCGTACATTGAGCTTTCGATAACTTTTCCGATTGAAATTTGGTGGAAACTCTGTGGATTTACATGATCTCTCTAAAAAAAATACAGGGTGCGAGCACTGCTTGAGGACACGTCGTTTTCAGTTCATTACGCATTCGAATCATTTATATTATTGTTCCATTTAAGATAATCCATTTAAATTAAAATGTTAACCCAGGAAATGGAATGACATTCAGTCATACCTGCTTAAACTGCAACTATGATGATTTTATGAGTTCTTAATGCAGGTCATGTCATTCGCCTTACAGGGTTCCACAGGGTCTCGGGGTTGATGCTGCTGGGTACATTGATGTTCTGAACACGGTTGTTCAGACCTGGATGGATAAAGTATCCAATATAGAGCCATACGTCTTTCAGCAAGACTCAGCACCTTCTCACAAAGCCAAAGTAACCCAAGATTGGTTATCAGAGAATTTTTACGGTTAATGTGATCCCAAATTTGTGGCCTCCGAGCTCGCCAGATTTGAATCCTGTGGACTATGACGTGTGGAGCGTGGCTGAAAGGGAGACCAGTCGATATCCTCAAAGTACCAAGGCTTTGTTAAAGGCAGCCATTGTCCAGGGGACGTCCGAGATGAATAAAGACCACTTAAGTTCACCTTGTCAACGGTTTCGGACCCGAATGAGGCAGTCATTGAAGCCGACGGGGGCTTCATAGAATAATTTGATAGCGAAGTATCATCAAGGATATTTGTACAAATTTAATTGAAATACATATAGTTTTACTGAATGATTACTGTTGATTTAACATACTGAAAATGTCCTCGAATAGCCGACGTACCTTATATTTCAAGTCAACATTGTTCTCATAAGATTTTCGCTAAAATTTCAAAATTATATCCAAAAAGGCACACGCAAAATGCACAATTTTTCAAGTCCATAAGAGGCTAAGGAACCCAAGGAGCGCCTAGTCTCCTTTAGACGCCTTGAGGCGCCTCCTTAAGGTCAAGGCGCAGACTCAAATTGATGAATAAGGCGCAGGCTTGAATCTGTAACTCTAAAAGACATATTGTACGCGGATAAGGCAGCGTCATTAGACATGTTGTACTTAAATGATATGTTGTATTCGAGTACACGTTGTACGCTAATGGTAACATGTTGTTGACACTCAAATGGTGAAATGTTGTTGACACTCGAATAGTGACATGTTCTTGGCACTTAAATGGTGACATGTTGTTGGCACTCAAATGGACATGTTGACACTCGACTGGTGACATGTTGTTGACACTCAAGTAGTGGCACGTCAGACCTACTCCAATACTCCAATTCCAACAAGGCTTCACCCAGAATAAAAGTTATATTTAAGACTTCTTTCCATTCTTCTGTTAGAGTAAATATCCTACTCATAAATAGTGCAAATAATAAGGTATATCGATAAACGTTCGATAAAGTTTCTCATACTCCACTCCGACGCGTGGTTCTTCTTCATCACATGAGGATTGACGTCTGAATGCTAGGAGCCCTCTCAAAGGTGAAATGAAAAGCCCGTTAAGAGACTCCATTTTATAAAAATCACGTACATCCAACTCGATAAGAATACATTGTACTGGGGAATAAATATTATCTTATCTAACGAATACAAACCAATAAAAAGTCGTATTTGTCGAGCCATAGTTAATGGGAAACATCTCTCTCACAACGCTAAAATGGCATCCAATCTTCTATTGCTTCTTCACCTTAAACCAATCCTATCCCATCACCTGCACCACCCCATGGGCAACAGCTCACTAAATCTAAACGACAACACAGGCAGCAACGGATGACTTTTGCCGGTAACTGATCTGGAAACATTTTCAAGTACGCAGCCTTCACATCCACATACTAGGCTGTAGATGGTACCATAGGGTGTGGTTTATGTGGCTGTAGCATACTGTACAGCATAGTTCATGCGGCGGTTGATGTAGCATACTGCACAGCATAGTTCATACGGCGGTTGATGTAGCACACTACCCAGCATAGTTCATGCGGCGGTTGATGTAGCATACTGCACAGCATTGTTCATGCGGCGGTTGATGTAGCATACAGCATGGTTGATGTAGCATGCAGCATGGTTGATGTAACATACAGCATGGTTAAAGCGGCGGTTGATGACCAGCCCACATCCAGCACCGGCACTCTTACCGTAAAAGAGATCTCGACGAGTTCCCTTACGACGAAACAAACATAAGCCTTTGATCGGCCGCGTTTCGTAGAGGCACCGCAATGTCACATTCACAAGATGAAGCTCAATTCCCTTGAAAGTTTCGATGTGACCATCCCAGTTCACCACCCTCGCCCACACGCCCACTGCACTACCTCAACAGTAGATGTAAAGTAGATGTAGAGTTGAGGCAAGCTGGTCAACAAGGAACGGTCGGTAGATCACAACAGTTGCCAACTTCTGACACAGGTGTACTTTTCAACGCCAGGAATGATATAACACAAAAATATACATTATTCTAAATCTATCCTTTCTTACCGACTTGACGATATTTTCCTTCCATTAACCTAATAATGACAGAATAATTTTTGCAATAAGACTGCACTTAGCTTAGGACTCATGACCAGCAGCGGCCTTATGCACATTTACAATAAGGCTGCATTTCGCTTTGTGCGACGAACTAGGAGCAACTTTATGAAAATTTGCAGTGAGACTGGACTTGGCTTTGTACAGCAGCAGTCTAATGGAACGGGCTACACTAGCCACCACACGTCGGCTACACTAGCCTCCGCACATCGGCTACACTAGCCACCACACGTCGGCTACACTAGCCACCACACGTCGGCTAGTTCTTTCCACAAGCCAAGAAATTCTGTCCCTTTTGTCGCGTTGTGAGGTCCTGAAGGACGAAGCGTGTGAGTCTAAGAAGTCCAGCGTATGCAAGAAAATTTTCTAGAAAACTGGGGTTTAAAGTTACACGTTGAGTGCAAGGCGAGTTTCATTGATCTTTCAATCACAGTGCATGACATTCTCTCTATAAAAATCAATGTACATAAAATATATGGACTCTCCAATGCTAAATCTCTAATAAAAATCGGCGCAAGTTTTTTCACAGTTCTTGATAATTTCGCAGTGTTCACTGGCCGGCAAAGTTGTGGCACAGCAGTGGCAGAGCAGTGACGCGGTCGCTATGTCCGGTTTCGGGATAAACGTTGCTACCGAGGACTATTACCGTTGAGATCTGCAAGCGGCCACTACCCAATTTCTCGCCAATAGAGATAATTTGCGCAAAACTGCCAGAAATTGCTGCGAAAAACTGCCTAAGTCTCCCGTGCGACTGCGCTAATTTTTAATAGGCATATAGCATCTAGACACACAACCCACAGCTGGGTTCACGAAGCTCCACACCAGGGCTTCTCTCTGTCATTGACCTTACAAGGATCAACTTATGTTCAAACATGCGAGACATCGCGGGGTCAGACGCTATTTTATGCACCATACTCATCCTACATCGTTTAGAACGAAACGATGGGAATTCAAGACTAGTTTTGAATGAAACAATGAAAATTCAAGACTAGTTTTGAACTAAACAATGAAAATTCAAAATTAGTTTTGAACCAAAAAATGAAAATTCAAGACTCGTTTTGAACGAAACAACGAGAATTCACGACTCAACTGGAATATTTCTAGGGTGCTTCAGGAATAGCAGTGAGCTCCTTGCAAGGTTAAAGGAAGGAGATGAAATCGACATAACTAGGTTGGACTACATGCCGCAGCGTGAGCATTATGGTTATCTTATACTACGTAAGGCACTTGGAATATCACTAACTTTGGCCACATCCTACAGTCCTACACGGGTTCGCTTACTTGGTTTTCTTGGAAGAAGTCCGGGCACCCGACCCGGGCCACACTGGTGTACCGCCTCTCGGAAATGGGTTTAATCTTCCATTCCAAAGGCAAGCACTCAGCCTGGGATCAAACTTGGGAACCACTGAGTAACCGGAACGCACGCTAACACTTGCAATACAGGGCCCAGGGTGCTAACGTAGAAATTGCATCTTATGAACAGGAAATGACTTGGAAAGTTTTTTTTACAAATTACATTATTAGTGATCAGGGTTAAATATACGAAAAACATTTACCGACCTCCAGTACTTTCAGATCTAGGGAACAATTTTTTCTTTTACGTTATATCATCGGACAGCATAATTTACACAAAACATATGTCAGATGGTAGCTTCCATGTGGACGCCACAAAAACACTACACATCACCTGTCTGTAAAGGGCGTCCCATTACGACACAGCGGGAGATTCTAAAAAATTAGCTGAAAGTTCCAAAATAAATCGCAATATGGTTGTCAACACAAGCAAGAGCAACAGGAAACAAAGCGTGCATCTTTCGCGCACCGAAACACATCGTGAACTGAAAATTACTTGAAATTTTCACACTGAAACGTACTCCGTGTACTCTCGTTCTCCCCACCAATCAAAGGACGGCAGAAAACCGCCCGTACGAGGGACCACATCCACCCACCAGGGCCGGCACGTAGATTTAGGTAGCCGCATTTACAAAACGAACCTTTTCGTTGTTCTGTGTTGGCATGTTTGAATGAAACTTTGATTTTGAAACAAAATCGTAAGTGGGTCAACAGCAGCATGTGCCTTATGCGTCACATGCGTTACAACTGTAGAGAAGCGAAATTAAGTCCGTTAAAATATGAATGATGTAAAAATGGCGATATTTACCTTGGCTGAAAATCTGTGTCACTGGCCCCTAATGCGTCAAAGTTTGTACCACAACGCCTGTGAAACAAACGGCGTTTTGCCATTCGACCAACAAAACCGTCCTCGCAGGAGTAACGTACGCACACCAATCATTAAACATCATTAGAATGAACTACAACATCAAAAATCGTTTACCCAAGGGTCGCAGTGGAGAGAAAACTACTAAATCAATAAATAAGCCATTAATGCTAATACTTGACACGAACATCAAAAGCAGTTCGACTAGCGACCGGCGGCCAAGACCAACCCACCGACAACGACGCCCTCAACCAGAGTCATCTCCATAAGGGTCTTCTGGAAAGCCAACTTGGCTACTTCAAAACGACTCAATTGCCTCATGTGGTGTATGGATTCCAAGACAAACTCTTCGTGCTCTGCCTCTCTGTCACGAAGTTATAATTCGAGTCGTTTTGCTTTTCCTGTGAAGCAAAGAGGGCAAAACAGCTCATACGAAGGAGTGCGTGAAGGCTGTAGCAACTGGAAAATCGGTAACGAACAACCGATAATGGGATACACCATTACGAACAACCAGCGTATCCCATATACGAAGCACGTCGCTGGCCAGGTGTAAACTGCATCCGTGCCCACTTAATTAACTGCACGGTAACCAACTGCATCATTCCCCACCGTTCTGCTTGCTCGTACGTCACGAGATCTACCGCATGCGAGCTCTGTAACAAACTTGACTAATTTCAACACAGTTTTCATGCAGGACATCATTGGGTGTTCGATGGCTTATAACTACTGACGCAGGAGCGATGGGAGGTCTAAGCTTCCTTTTTGAGAAGAAGCACTCCGTGGTTCCGTAAAAACCCTTTCGCCCCAGACGAGAATCGAACCCTTACCTCCCAGATGTGAGCGCAGCACGGTACCAGAGCGCCATGAAGCCCGTTGACAAGACTGTCGCTGGTCATACATTCTTGTTCGACGGAGAGGTCCGGTCTGGGTGAAAATATTCGTCAGGCATTCTTGTTCTACGGATAAAAATCTATTGTCCAAAAGTCACGCTCCCTCTTGAGCAAGACCAGCCTCTGTGTACCTGAAGAAGTGTTTAGTACAGCCATAGTGCAGTGACAGTTCAGATGTACGTGATAGGAGGTCACGTCATTCACGGTCTACAATCTATGTACATTAGGCGCAGTGATCGCGAAACTTTCAGGCTAAGAGAGCCATGAAAGTCGACTATCTTAAATATCCTTTAGTCAGAGTCATGTAATATTTATTTGAATACCCTGAATACAAGTTGACGCGGTGCATCGTGGTAACGAATGCGGGCTCAGAGTTTACCATCGATCCAGATGCTTGCATCAAAAGAGCCCGATGTCCGCCCCAGGTCTCATGACGTGTGACCATAGCAGTTCTCGTCAACACGTCTACGTTTGGCATTATTTTCAAATGGAAAGGACATGGACACCATCACTGGACCATTACGAGAGGCAGCCAAAACATTCTTAGAAAACTTTAATAATTTCCTTGTGAGCAATCTTTTACAAGTTCATCCATGTTTTGCCAGTTCACACATGCCTCTCCTGGAATTCACCAGTTGAAAGATAGGTCACACCAGTTGAAACACAGGTCACACCAGTTGAAACACTGGTCACACCAGTTAAAACACTGGTCACACCAGTTGAAACACAGGTGACACCAGTTGAAACATAGGTCACACCAGTTGAAACACAGGTCACACCAGTTAAAACACATGTCACACCAGTTGAAACATAGGTCACACCAGTTGAAACACAGGTCACACCAGTTGAAACACAGGTCACACCAGTTGAAACATAGGTCACACCAGTTGAAACATAGGTCACACCAGTTGAAACATAGGTCACACCAGTTGAAACATAGGTCACACCAGTTGAAACACAGGTCACACGAGTGCACAGAGAGCAACGGACCTCCGATCTCCGAGGGAAGTGTTGATGGCAACACGGAGGCTAGCGATAATATTGGAGTACTTATGGCTACGAGGCGTTCCTAAAGGCGAGTCTCCAAAGTACGATAGTAGAAGACCTCGCGTTTAAAAGTTTCATTGACGTTACCCAAAGTACAGGGTGGTTTAGAAGTAACAGACCCTGGCGTTGCTGAGCAAATAGGACACCAAGTTATAGGGTATCCTGCTAAAATAAGGTATCCTAACTACAAGGGCCAGTCACTTCTGGGCCGCCCTGTATAAAGTAACATTCGGTGGCAAAAATCTCACTATTATGCGGTTTGCACTGCTGAGCGTTCGTGTGAGCCGCCCTCAAGTATGTTATGCAGTTCAAGAAGAAGTGTTCACACACACTAACCACGGTGGGATTTACGGAGTGCATTCACACTACCCACTCTGTACAAGCAGGCTCACGCACATCTAACTTACTCCATGCGGTAAGCAAAAAAAACAAAATCTTAAGATAACACACAGAGTTTGCACAGATCAAACTAACGTTACGCGCGCGCACCAAGCCTAACACGCACAGGACGCTTTTTTACCTTACGCACCTGCACGTACGCATGATGTTCGTACCAAAAATATACACCACCGATTATCCGGAGCGTCGCTTTCCAGATCTCGTCATAGGTGAAAATTCGCGAAGTCGAAACAGGAATGATGAATAATTCCTTTAGCTCCAGGATTCGAGACGGAAATTGGTGAACGGAACATGCACGAGAAGAGCACGTCTCGCACACAACTGACGACGATAAGGAGTACACCAATGTCATAAAAGCCTCAATTTAATTGAACACGTCTTAAAATGAAGCCTCAATGCAGTTGAACTCTTTAAAATACAGCCTCAATTTAGTTGAACGTGTTTTAAAATTTAAAGTTCAAAGTTTCAAGCCAGTCCTGTTTCTATTTCGCAGATTTCCACCAATTATGGGGGTTCCCGAAAGGAACGCGAGCTATAGAGAGGAATACTGTATCTACAACCACGCGCGACACAGGCGTTAACACCTGAAGCACAAATGACATCAACACAATTCAAACAGCGTGTTGCGACGCACACCTACCGATTGCACAAAATGTAAGAAGCTCCCCACGCAAAGCCCAACCAGACACTTCCACCTTAATACCTGAAATGCATTCTCTGGCTCGCACACCGGTGTCGTGCTTCTAACACGCCGCCAGAACGGCAACACTCAGGGATGTCAGTCAATAGAGCTGAACTTAAAGTTCTCTCTCTTAACCCTATGAAGACCAACGTATTTTGCAAATAAAGGTGCAAATTGCATAAACAGGCGCTCACACTTATCGCACCCGCGCGTACATTCTCCCCAGAACGAAACAATAAGGCTTCAACACTGAGTTGATTGTGGCTCATGTTTTTGAAGGAAGCTCCTGCACCAGCGTAACCATAGTGACCGCTTCCACTACACTTGGACCGCTTTCACTACACTTGCACCCCCGAAAAACGAATACATCAACTTGAAATAGCGATACTCTCCGTATCTACGATACCGTATTATTCCCTCACGTCAATCTACGTGTCAGTTCCATGGATCGAAATTGAACTGTTTAACAGTGAATCGGTGTCATGGATACGTGATATTAACATAAAAAGTCGAAGGAGACATTTTTCGTGGACATCCCGCGCCAATATTACAAGATAACCTTCAAACGTGCCAGTACAATCAATATTAGCGACGTGCATGCTAGGTTTAGGTCGATGAATTCAGATCCGTGACTTTACAGCTTAACATTTCATAGAAAATCCCAAATTAGTTATTCTCGAGTCAGTACAATTCAAAATAAGAGAGCGCTAACACTGGTGCATGATCCCAAAGACGCTACACTCGGACCCTAAATTTTATAGAATGGTAGTCTGTTATGGCGGTCAATACATTATCGTATCACATGAACAAATTGTCGTTGTAGCTTTACATGACATTAACCCTAAAAGTTATTTTCCTTTAAATGAACGCAATATTGCGTAATATCAGGCAAAAATATTTCATACATTATTTAAATATTAGATTTTTCATTTAGCGTTGCAGCAGAGCTGGTCACTCTTGGCATAAATAAGACTTTGAGTCGCCAATTTCTGACTGCGATGAATTATATAATGAATAGAAATTTGATAAATAAATAGCAACTGCAGATGCCGCAAAGCCGGAGTAACCGAACAAACACAACCTTAACCCTTTCGATGCGTGGGATTGATCACATCAAGTCACCGAAAACTCTCCCCCGTGACGCGTGACTGAGGGGATCAGCATTGGATACAAGACGCCCGCTAGGTCATGTACCACCTACGTTGCGTCAGCGATTTCACAGAAAACGAATGGAGTGATAGGTCAGTTTGCAACACACATTTTTCTGATCGACTACCAATTTTTTTAAAGCTGAGATCGCTGGGGCGAGACGCCCCTCACCATCAGGAGGGAGAGGTCCCTAAGAAAACCACTCATGATAACAAAACCCCGAAATCACGCGAGCTCTAGCGTCAGTCGAGTCGCAAGCGCACGAGACAGAACTGCAACGCGTCTCCGGAGCCGCCTGAATGCCTCCCTTTGTTTTTGGCTCGCATGAAATGTTGAGACGGTCTGCGGTGAGCCGCGAGTTCTGATCATCTGTCAAACCGCAAAAGAAGCATCAGCAGCATCAAACACAACAACAATAATGGAGAAAAAAGCTACGTCCGGTGCAAGCAACAAGTGAGAAACAGGCGTCCCTGCACAGCAATAACAACACTAACTGAGATACTCAAGACGTGCGAATAAAGCTCTCCATAGGAGGCGGATCGAAGACAAATGCAGTCGACGCTCGCATCAACGTGCCTCGCGCCAGAGGACAGCAGAACAAATGAGACATGTGAATGTTCCCTGCTCATTTGCTCTTGGATTTTGATTCTTAATATTTGAGTCAGTACTCTCCTTCGGGCACGTAAGTGGCGTCTTTTTTAAACATTATGCGGATACGTCGTCTGCAGGTCCGGCATTAAGGGACCACTTCTTATTTGTTCGTAGTAGTCTGCTGGTGCAAGCGTTAACTGTAATACTCTGAACCGCAATGTACGTACGAGTACTGCACGCAATGTATGTGGACGTACGCAATGTACGTCCACGACTTTGATCTTTTCCTACGCAAATAAAATAAGCGCATGCACTACGACTGCACACAAAGCGGCGTTCAGTAGGAGAGATGCCTTAGCGAATTCTCGCCATGACAGACGCACTAATCAAGACTATTTACAACAAGACGTGTGGTTTTCTGGAAACTTTGCCTGCCAATAGGAACTTCGCAAGTGGAATGTTCGGTTCGAGGGGAGACTAGGGTGAGAATACGATTATGTCCGTCGATGCAATACGAATCGACGGCCTATTATTTATTTAGCAAGCTCGAAACGCCATCAGATGGACGAAAACTAGATTATTGTAGTTTAAAGAGAGCGAGTATGGAATGCGATCTCAAGAGAAAGAGAGAAAATAATAACCTTTTAGTATGGACTCCAGAAAACGCCGAATCTATGTACAGGCGTGTTCCCACACAGGATTCCTTGCACATAGAAACATAAATTTCAAAAAGAAAAGGAAGAAAAGACGAAAAAAATAAGCGATGTAGGAATGAAAATAAAAAGAAGCATAATGGACACGAAATATAGAAGTCCCACAGGCCTAGCTGGAGCTGAGGGTACCTGACAGTGTCGCTCTGGCGACATTAGTCTCCATAGCGCACGACAGGCAAACCTTACCATTGAGATGCTCGAATTCGATGAGAATACGCGACTGGCGAGTGACGCGACACAGTTGAAGGCTGCCTAGCATTCATGCAAAGTATGAGATCGCTTCAAGATACGTGCATTGAGGAGCTTGGAATCTCGAAGAAAATAAAGAGAATAAGCAGTTTATGTACGCACGCGTTCCAAGAAGAGATCCAGGATCCAAACGATACAAAATAACGATATACAAATCAAAGTTCAATAAATAAACGATGCGCAGACTAAAAGTACACAGCGTAACAGCACCAACCAATATACATGATTTACACAGATGAAGCGTACGTGAGGAGCGGCGAGCATGAAGGCACTAATGCGTCCTTAACCGTGCGGGGCGCACGCTTTCAGGTGGACGCCACAACGTTTCCCCAACATTGCGTGTTGACTTATTCCGAAGGGAACCTTAACACGTTGACTCCGATTCTCCACACTGGTAAAATTACATGCCGACATGTATCTCTACTGTGAATTTAAAAATGAAAGATTTCGGTTTCACAAATTCGGTTACTCTATTAATTTTCTTTCTAATCAAAACTAGCTTATTCGATTGATGAATACAAATTTGGAGAAAACTCGAAAATTTGTACTTATACATGATAGTGCTTTGGTTACATTAGGTTAGATGATCGCGTGTACCACTTCGGAGTTAACGTGTTAAACGGACCTTGCCCCCCTGGCAGACTACCAGCTGAGCCCCAGACGGCGCTCAACTCTGAGTGGCCCAGCGAGGGGGATTGCACTCTTTAACGTCTGTACGGACTTCGAAGTCGACTTTCGTGAGGAAGCTGCTACTGTTTCCTAACGCGCTAAATGAAGCTGTGTATTATGCAACATAAGGCTGTAGTTGTTTTTTCCTACGAAGCTAGATGGAGCCTCATTGCATATATGTATACATGCATAAACCTGCGCGAGTTTGTCATACAAAGCTAAATGCAATTTTAACCCCCCCAAAAAAATTTAAAGGGTGAAGGCTTACCTCATCACTGAGTAACCCCTTGGAAGATTAAACCTCAAGCCGAGTGGCCAAATGACGAAGTAACTCTACCTCTGTTAGTCAAGTCATTACTGTTTCATAAACAGGCACAACGGTCACTGTCGACATATGTGGACGCCATGGTTGTGGCATGCATACGGTCACTGTGGACTACACAGACGGAGTGAACGCAGCGGCGGCCACCTGGGAAATGAAGCTAACAGGGGGTGATATTAGAACGAAGATAGCATCATTTTTTATATCATTTTACCATCGAATCGTAACCATCGAGTGTCTGGCTTTAGCCTTTTAAAGCTCGAATGTATTCTTTTTGATCGTAAATGTATTGATAATTCCAGTAATTCGGATCTAATAAGAAATACTGAAGGCGAGATCATATTTGATGACATCAATCTTTGGGAGAAGGGCATTCGTTCTAGGGTCGACCGACCGAAACAAAGCGATAGAACTTGCTACGAAATGGGCCAATTCTGACGCACTCAAATATTTGAAAAAACTATTAGAAGCCAATTCTTCATAAGCACCACCTACCTAGACGAGAAATTTTCAAGTTACTACAACCCTTCATGCTTGCACGATAAAACCACTAAAGCATTTCATTGGTTGGTACGCTCACAAACCACCGAGTCTCAAGGTTTTAGACTTCGACAAGCGAACGCGCCTGCCCACACGCCGAGATAGAAAATTAAAATAACCAAACACCGAGAAAATTAACCAAACACAGGGAGCTACATAGCACACATCCAGCAAGCACACATCCACAACAACTTCGATCCATTAGAGAGACGTTCACAGAGCTAGACAAAAGCCGCTCAGATTCCGGGCTCTGTATTAATGACTAACGAATTAACTAACAGAAATAGTACGAAAGGTGAAGCGACTGCGCGATCAGTAGGAGAACATTATTATCATACGTAGCACCCGCGTACGCTCTAGCAGGCATGGATTACTCATAAGAGTACTTGTTCTGGTTTATCGAAGTACTCGTACTTGTACACCCTAGTACTCGGACAGTACTACAGTACAAGGGGAATTATACAAGTACTATAGGAAGCACGCAAGTACTTCCTCGCCAATAACCACATCACGAAACGTATATTATTTTTAGATTCATTTTCAGATATTATCTTCAAATATTATTTTTAGATTTGACTTAGGGCACATGGTTGTGGCACAGTCACCTGACGACGTCAGCCCTAAGTCAGCAGGTCGGAGAGGGGGTCTTTGAAGGAAGGCACGTCTTCCGTCGGCACTGCTGACGTCTCAGCGGCAGGCTTAGGCTGACGCTGTGTGGTCAGCCGTGCAGGGGTCGGTGCTGACATCGTGCCGGTGCCTGGAACACAACACAAGTGAGCACCAAATCCAACAAAAACACAACACAAGTGAGCAACGCAACAAAAACACAACACAAGGGAGCAACGCAACAAGAACACAACACAAGGGAGCAACGCAACAAGAACACAACACAAGGGGGCAACACATGCAACATTGGATACCTTGGAGATGTTCACGGGCCTTCACGCCTGGGCCACACTGGAGTGCCGCCGCTTTAAAAATTGAAGAGGGGGATAGCGTGAACGCTGTCCCCCGTTACCAAAAATTACGCACCCGAGTTACCCCCATTCGGGGTAACCGCAAGAGTCAACAACACCGGAGTGCAATGGGGAAACCGCCTTCGTGATCACGGTCTCCCCTGTGCCAGGTAAGTATTGATTCATACAAATTGAGAATTATTTCCAAAAAAATTTTAGCCCATTCTTCAGTTAACACACTCTCCAGTTCTTTTAGACAAGATGGCGGCAGAAATTGACTCCTTACTTGAATCTCTAGAATCGACCATAAATGCTCAATAATGCTGAGGTCTGGGGATTGTGGTGGCCAGATCGATCCTCTCTAACAATTCGATTTAGAGTCCGACAGTCTCTCTCAGACAACAAGAACACAAAACTATAATACCGGGTGACACAAAGAAAAGAATGGGTCAGCATTTTCGATAGATTCGGTTTCGTAGTTTTCATTTTAACGTAAGTAAATAGGAATCCATTGAGAACTATTTGCTTCTATTTACTGACATCTCACAAATCACGGTTACCTTAGCTCGTGTTTTCTCTACCCTACGCTCTACGGACTTTTTGAATTTTTAAAAATACGAAGTGGAGCCTGTCGATACTGAAGCCAGTTTTGGCAGTCTAGTCTTTGGCAGAAAGCCTCTCGAGCTTTCTGATGCGGCTGTGAGGAATTTCCTTTTTCAAAGTGCCCCGTGCCGATAATAAGCAGGGGCTGCACAAAATAATGGGAACACCTAACATTTTGGAACCATAGTCTTAGAACATGTTATACACAATCAAAACTTGACATATTTTAATCTTTTACTTTTTACTATTGTTCCTATTTGAGATGTTATTGATATTAACAGTTTTTTTAAAGATTTCTAAAAAAATGGTTAGAACCTCACAAAAATGGCAGGCCTCTGTTACTTCCAAAGAGATCCAATTGTTGGCGCTCCTAAGGCAGGGGCTAGTGTAACAGAAACGGCCCGAATGCTTGACGCTTCAAGAGGGACTGTCTCAAAAGTAATGGTCGGAGCATTTCAGAAGACCGCATAACCGGCGGCACTCTAGTGTGGCCAGGGCATAGAGGCCCAAACATCTTCAAGATATTACGGGCAAAAGCAGCTGCAGTCTTACAGCAAACACTGCGTACTCAAGACTGCAGCTGGCTTGGCACGAAAAACTACAGCAAATGTACATGAAACTGCAGCTAGTTAATCGCATAAAGCTAGCTTAAATAATTTAGACGCTATGGAGTTCAACTCACCACTGAACAAATCATCGTCGTCTTCGTCATCATCTTCTGCAAAAAGCGACGGACCACCAGCAGCTGCTCGGACAGTCTTGCTAGGATTTTTCGGAGGCTGGGAGACAAGAGCTGTGATGGGGGCGTGAGGGTTAATGGAAGCGCTAGGACCCTTTGAGGTGTCCATTACGTGGGAGTTAATGGAGTTTGATGAAGCTTTTGGGCCTATCGACGCCTCTAAGGCATTTTTAGAGGCCATGAGGACTTCCGTTTGAGCTGGACGGGTCCCAGAATTTCCAAACAAGTCGTCGTCAGAGTCAGAGGCCAACAGAACATTCGAGAGCAGCGGCTTGACAGGGGCGACGGTTTCTGAGCTGTGGCGTGGCACCAGAGCGGACCCGCTGGTCTCATCTCGAGCTCCAGATGGCAGATTTTGGTCTTCAGAGAGCAGATCTTGGTCTTCAGAAGGCAGATCTTGGTGGACTCCAGAGGACAGATCTTGGTGGTCTCCAGAGGGCAGATCTTGGTGGTCTCCCGAAGGTAGATCTTGGTGGTCTTCAGAGGGCAGATCTTGGTCTCCAGAGGGCAGATCTTGGTCTTTAGAGGGAAGACTTTGGTCTCCAGAGGGCAGACCTTGCTCCCCCGAGGCGAGACCTCGAACATGGTCCATTTGACCTTTAACTCGGACCACATCACCAACTGGACCACTCTGACGCGCATCACTGGCTACGCCATTTGCGGGGACAGTTTGCCCCTGAGTCTGGACGGCAAAACTCTCTCCATCATCGTCCTCAGAAGAAGAGAAGAGAGCAGCGTGCGTCACAGGAGCGAGAGGAGTCGTCCAGCTGCCGCCAGCACCATCAGCACCATCAGTTGGGAGGCGGGAGGCATAGTCGCCAGGGACGTTCGCGTTAGGGGAGTTGGTCTCGCTCTTTAGGCTCCCAACGCCGCTGTCTGCATTGCTTCCTGGTGTCGGCACGGTGCCAGTGGAAGCCGAAGTGCCAGTGGAAACCGAAGTGCCAGTGGAAGTCGGAGTGCCAGTGGAAGTCGGAGTGCCTCGGAGTGCCAGTGGAAACCGAAGTGCCAGTGGAAGTCGGAGTGCCAGTGGAAGCCACGGTGGTAGTGGCGGGCAGGGTAAAAGATACAGGATGGGTGGCAGTGGCAGGCTGGGTGGAAGTAGAGGAAGAGTCGGTGGAGGAGGAGGAGTCTGGAGGCTGGACAGAGGTACGTCCCTTCCTTGACGGAGGCCGTCTGCGGTTCATCCGAGGACGTTCCTGGGTACACGAAATCAAAAGACTTCATCAGAATCAAGTCACGATATGAAGAAAATAACATACACCGATGCATACTTGGGATCGAATAGAATGCATTCACTGTTTGTAATCCAATCATTTGAAAACCGAACGACTTACGCTCCTCAATCTCACGCGAACGCGTAGTGTAATTACGAATTACGACATTAGCTGTGAGGGGTGGGGAACTCGCTGGCAATTTGCGAGCATGCTTTTCCGTTATGAAATTACTGAATTAAAAACAGTGAGCACATTTTTTGGACCCATTTAAACGTAAATGTATATATTAGGAGCTTCAAAGAAGCGGAAATTTAGAATAATTAGAAAAAATGAAGAAAACTCACTAAACTTCATTGGACGCTGAAAATATGTCGTACAAGGGCATCGCCATCTCTTCCTAAAATTCAATTTACTCTCGTCAAGTGACCCAAGTGTCGAGTGACGTTGGTTCTTCACGAACCAACTTTTACTGCACGGACACCTCTTCGTACGTTGAACTATTCCCAAATATCTCGGCTTAAAATGAGCCTAATTTCACACGCGGCAATTTTCGAGAGCTCTTGTTACGAAGATACACAGGCTACACAAGATACACAGGATACACAGGATACACAGGATACACAGGTTACACAGGATACACAGGATACACAGGATACACAGGCTACACAGGCTACACAGGCTACACAGGCTACACAGGAAACACAGGAAACACAGGCTACACAGGATACACAGGCTACACAGGAAACACAGGCTACACAGGAAACACAGGAAACACAGGAAACACAGGCTACACAGGAAACACAGGAAACACAGGATACACAGGAAACACAGGCTACACAGGCTACACAGGCTACACAGGAAACACAGGAAACACAGGAAACACAGGAAACACAGGAAACACAGGATACACAGGAAACACAGGCTACACAGGCTACACAGGTTACACAGCCAAGGCAAGATCTACAACAGAGACGAACCTTATTTAAGCTGGCGAGAGCGTCAACGGAGGCAGGCACGTCGTAGGAAGAGGCCGCCTCTACGGACACCTTCTCACCCACCCCCAGGGGGAGACCGTAGCTAGGGACGGCTAGGAAGCCCTTTGGGGATGGCGAGCTGGGAGTAGCGTACTTGGAGACAGCTGGGGTTGGCTGGGAAAGGTGTGAAGCGAGCTGGGAGACGGCTAGAGTAGGCTTGGAAGCCCCCACTGAAGGGTTGAAAGGAACTTGGCTGAAATTAGAGGCTTTCGAAACGGGTGTACCTTGAGTAGGTTTGAAAGGCACGGCACTCAAGTTGGATGCTGTGAAGGCAGGCTTCGAGGTCGCAATCGAAGGCTTGGATGACGCCGGAACAGGCTTAGAGAGAGCGTTAGAAGCTTTCGGAGACTCCCTATGACGGGAGTCCACGATCTCTTTAGCATCACCAACTGGAGAGGACAGTGGGCTACCTTGGTCTTCTTTCTCAGACCCAGAAACGCGATGCTGACGCTTGCGAAGTTTAGCAAAGAGTTCTGCCCCTCCGTCGCCAGCACCAAACATCGAGACAGCCCCAGGAGGCCTCTTACGAGGGCTGCTGGCCTCGATTTTATTAGGACTCTCGCATCCATCGACACCAGAGGAACTGTCGGATCTTTGTCTCTCATCATGGCTTACTTTTTGAGCATCGATCATTGAATTAGAGCTTGACGCATCCAAAGGGTTCGGCAAAGTTACTGCCGTGTCCATTGCGGCGCCAGACTTCGGTGCATCGTTTATTCCCTGAGGCAGTTTCTCTTCATCCAAGTTCGCTCTCCTCATTTTAACCTTGGCGAGCAGTTCGGACCCACCAAACAGAGCCACGCCGCCCGCTGGAGGCTTTCTAGGAGCAGGAATATTAGAGGAATCTTCTTCCATTTCTTCCTGATGAGAACTGGGAGGAGCTGGTTCGCCCTCACACTGCGCCTCCTCGAGGGACACAGAAGCAGAGGCTCGTTTGTCGTTCGAAGAAGTCCCGAATAAGTCATCCGAACTGCTCTCAGATACAGAAGAATTTTCCTTGCGGAGTACGGCAGGATGTTCTGAAGCTGAAATTTTACTTTGGGCCACAGATGAGCGTGTTTCAACCGTCGACGGTGTCTCGGCAGAAGAGGTTTGTAAAACTTTCACAGGACCTGAAGGTTCTGTCGGAGGTTTGTTTGAGGTTGTGAAAAGATCCTCCTCATCAGATGACGAAAAAGTAGGGGCTTGTCTTGCCACAATGGATGAACCTCGAGCGGAAACTTTCGGAGGTACATCAGCGAACAAATCGTCAGCTTCTGAAGAAGGTGATCTAGTTGAAATCTTATGAACTAAATCTTTATCTTTGGTAGCCTGGGAGAGATTATTGAAAGGAGTGGCGCTGTTTTGGGATGAGATTTCGCTACCAGACACAGGCGCATCACGAGCTTTAGACGACGCGTCACTTGCTTTGCCAGATTCGACTCTTTGATTTGCAACTACTGAGCTCGCAGGTAAACTTCCGTTGTGGCTCTCGAAACTACTCTTCGAGTCGTTCGGGATAAATCCAATGGCATTAGAGATGGAAGGAAACGTCTCATCTTCACTAGACTCCGATTCAAACAACGCTGAGGAAGGATCTGGTCCAGCAGCACACGTCACACTCGTAGGCTTCAAAAACAGATCATCATCGCTCGAATCTAGCTCGGAACGCGGGAATGGCGCTGACGAATTTGGGAGGGAAGAATACGGTTGTTCCGTTGCAGCAGGAATAGCAACTATGGGGGAGTGGGAAGACGATACATTTTGAGGCACAGCTGGAGTTTCGAGATCAGAATTTTGAGATGCGCGAGCGTGGCTGAGATCTGGATTTAGAGGCGATTTTAACGAGCCGCCAACACGAACATTGCTAACCGCATCATCGTGACTGGTTGTGCCTGGCAATGAAGCCTCGGCTTTGGACTGAACAGAGCTCGCTTTATTGAGCGTCGCCAGCGTCTGTTTAGAGAGAGCACTGGCGACGGCAGCTCTCTCAGATGACCCGCCAAACAGGTCATCGTCGCTCTCGGAACTAAATATTCCCCCAGGCTTTTTAATATTATTGTCATTCGCTCTCGATGGCATGCTTCTATTATTCACATTTCCACTCGTACGGATATTTCCGTCCTCGGTTATGCTATTTGTGACAAGAGAACCTTTCGATGTCGGTGGAACTTGAGAAGACGGCGCACGGCCAGAAAGGTGACCTTTAGGTGGAGATTCTCGCGGACGAGAAACTTCCGAGGGATTCGATGTTGATGTCGGTTTTGGGCTGGACCCTGAAGCTGTAAGTTTGGGCTGAGCACGTGCAGCTTGGGTGGCAGCACTGAACAGGTCCCCGTCGTCGTCGGAGGCGTCGTAAAAACGTCCTTTAGAGGCAACATGGAGAGGAGGAGCAGCAGCTACAGGTGGACCAACAGAACTCTTTGGATAAACTGAAACTCTGCCAACGTCAACAGGAGTCTTGGAGACGTTAGCAGGCATGGGAGCGCTGGCTGTAGCAGCTACACTATACGGTTTAGAGGAATGAACTTGCTGGGGTGTCACGCTGAACCCAAGATCATCATCGTCGCTAGAAAAAAGGCTGCTTATAAACTTATTGGACGATTCAGGAGCCTTCGGTACGGCTGTGGTTTGACGGAGATGTGACTGCTGGGGTGGCAAGGGTTGGGATTCGAGCTGGGTTACGGGGTTTTGGGTGGCGGGGGTTTGGGTCGCAGGTTGGGTTCTCGGCTGCTGTTGCGGAACACTTCCTGTAACTTTAGCAGGCACTACGACGGGTTCCGAAGGTCTTTGTAATCTTGGAGGCGCACCGAACAGATCGTCATCCTCGTGATCATCGAACAAGCCAAAGTTCGGGACTGGGTTGGGTTGGACAGACGGGGACTGACCACGCGACGTGTTAGGAGGCGCGGCAGAGGACGAGGCCTCAGACACGGGACGTGATTCCCCGTCCCCACGACGTGATCCCCCGTCCCCATGACGTGCTGGAATACCCGACACTTGGGTCCCAGCACCCCCCGCAGGGAGGGGTTTGAGATGCGTTTGGGGGAGTCTGGGTTTGTCTGGGGGAGTTGGGGCCGTCTTGGGGTTGTTCCCTGGGGCTCTGGTGGGACTCTGGGGATCCCTGATGGCAGCCGTCACAGCTGAACTGAAGATGTTCACTCCTCCGGTGGGCACCTGCGTCGCGATGCAAAAATTAACTCATGGAAAACATGGGGAAGGACCAAAATGTTCAAAGATCGAAATGGTGCAAAATGAAAATGTTAAAAGATCAAAATGGTGTGAAATGAAAATGTTAAAAGACGAAAATCCTAATTGATCATTATCAAAAAGACAAAAATGTTTAAACTGCCAAACTGCTATAAGGCTGAAATGCTACGGCACAAAAAAGGTTTAAGACCTAAATGTTTAAAACGATCAAAATGTTAAAATAAGATGCGGAACGACCAATATGTAAAAGACCTAAATGTCTAGAATTTAAAAAAATTTCATAGAATAAATTGTTCGGAGAATAAACGAGCAACAAACCAAACGAGCAACAAACCAAACGAGCAACAAACCAAACAGTTGAAGAACCAACACCTGAGGCCTTATGTTACAAAAACACCAACCAACACACAAAATCGAATTGAGGAATGAAGAGTGTTCCCAATACAGGCGGGCACACACACGGACACACACACACACCAAGAAGACACACAAGGATCCCAGCACACGGCTGAGCCTCCCCCCCTACCTCCACCACCATCATTACGAAGAACACCATTACCACCACCATCATGATCCAGCCAGCCCACCATCACCACCACGCCCACTCGCCAGTCGTACCTTCCTGCCAGAGGCCGTGAGAGGAGGTGGAGGTGTGCGGGGGGAGCCGGCAACATCTGGGGAGGGGGGAGACATTATTGCTTCAATTCACTCATTCGCGTCACATTTCATTTAATTCAGTCATGTTTTACTTCATCAATTCATTCAAGTGTTACTTAATTCATCAATTCATTCAAGTGTCATTTGATTCATCCATGCATTCAAGTGTCATTTAATTCATCCATGCATTCAAGTGTCACCTAATTCATCCATGCATTCAAGTGTCACTTAATTCATTAACCTCCAAGTGTCCCCACCGGTGCACCATTAACCCCTGCTCGGCAAGGCTGGGTTTACTCGTTTTAACTCCACTAGAATTTCCCAATATTGTACGAGTAAACTCGTCAAACGTTCCATCTGAAACGAATAAACTGGTCAAATGTTCCATTTTAAAGCGAGGCGACTCATGAAACGTTTGATTTAAAATAAACGAAACCAACCTTGACCAGTCCCGATTGTGCCCGAACATCTCGGGTAAATGGTATCGTCTCAAAACTCTGCGCTTTCAGCAGAAAACCTGCCTTTGAAGGATTTCGAACAACCCCACACCCACC
>VOMN01133525.1:0-12588 GCA_014899125.1 Orchestia grillus | reverse complement strand
TCGAATGCTTGGTTTTTCTTAAAGTTTTTAACTCTTCCGTCTAAATTTGTCTTTCTCGATTTGCCGTTATTTCTGTGGTTCTTCTGTCCATTTCGTAACATTTCAACTGATTATGTTAAAATGGGTCCGAATAATTTCGAAACCATTTAATCCGTTAGGCTCCATTTAGTAAAAATACTATCACTTGTTTAGTTTCACAGCCATGCCCTGGATACACACGGTAACTCAAATTTAATAGAACCCTAATAGAGGAAGCTTTTATATTATTTTTAAAGTGATTATTAAAAGTATACAATAGTGGAAACATATTTTTTTGAAATTTTAGAGTTTTTACCAAATTTAAAATCAACATTTATAAGATTATTCCCATCCTGCGCAATACATTCTTCAGATCTTTGTTTTGATCTGGTCACAACATTTAGCAATGGGCCACGACTAATATTGCCAATTTTTTCTTCGAACGTCATTTTTTAGTTCATCGATGTTTCTAAAGTTGAAGAAATATCGGCGAAATAAAAAATGATATTGAAAAATAACAAGAAAAATGATACCTGAAATACTGAAATAGTTTAAAATTGCCTCTTTGAATGCATCATTGACCCTAGTAATTTTCTACAAAAAGCTATTGGCGGATTTTCTACAGGTTTTTTGAATCAGTGAACACCATGAAATGAGAACAAGTCTGTAGCACTAACAAATAGAAGAATATCTTTAATATGTTAAAAAAAATTTGCGCCCCTATGCCCTGGCCACACTGGGGTGCCGCAGGTTTGTGTGTCATAGTGTCCCTTCGCATATCCGCGAGCTGTTGAAGGAGATCGTTTCCCCCTGCCGTCTGATGATAGTGAGGCAAAAGCGGCCTATCAGGGACAGCTTGTAGGAAGTGATCCAGCTTCTTCTTGAAGACATCCATGGAACCATCGCATTCTCTCAGATCTCTGGGCTGAGAGTTGATGAGTCTGGGTCCCATCACGGAGAAAGACTGTTCATGTCTAGTGCGAACGCTGCCAACCGACTGATCAGCTTCAAGGGAAAACTGGCGGTATTTTGAATATTAAGGATAGCAGGCTCATTAAGGCATTTCGAATACTCGAGTCTACAGTGCTGGCAAAAGAAAGCTCAATAAACTTTCTGCCTCGACTGGGGGTGCAAGCCCCAGAAAAAAAAGTGCGTAGCAAATTACAATCCTTGTACCATTCAGCAGCATGAGTCAGACGAAGGTAAAGATAATAAGAACATACCAACAAATGTCACAGAACAGCTGTGAAAACTTGGAAGAATAGGAAACCTACAATTTCAGATCGGCATCGGATACCTGTTCTTAAATAACAACATACAATTCCACACATGCATGAATTATATATTTAGCAAATTTGCGACGCCGGAGTAAGATAGAAATCTAAATTGACGTCATTCAGGTCTGAGCCGTACGACCCCTACTCAGTTTCCACCGAAACTGCCGAGTCATCAGATCCAAAACCCTCCCACTCGGCCCGCAGAGAGGCGCAACTTGCCAATTTGTTTTCAAATGTGACTCCTTGAACACGCAACGCTCTGCATATGTTGGTCCCTGCATGTACGGCACGTGAGGCAGGAAACATTGCACACCCAGATCCTGTTTCATTGAATTGTTCGTACCGGGTGAATCGGACTTTCTCCAGCACACTATCTACGGAACATCGCTTTGCCCTTTGCAGAACTCGGACTTTTAGCATGGACGCTGCCGCCACTATCTCAACACGGCCACTCAACATACCACGAAGCCCGAAACGAGAAAATCCAAACACATAATTTGCAGGCCGTACCTGCGCCCTTTATAGGGGGCTTGAAATACTAATAACAACACTGCGTATAAAAACTCCGATGCCAAAAAAAGAAAGAAAAATACTCGTACAAGCTGGAGCAGCACATGGAGGTATATGCGTACACCCACCAACACAGTTATGGCGAGATGTAGTAAAAAGTTGATCAGTTGGCTGAAAAAGGGACGTATTATTTCGTCGACTGGAACACTCGTAGCTTCACCTACAACCAATTTAGGCCTGTAAAAGTCCTACAATTGTACACGAGTTGTCTTCAAGGGGAAAATATGGGAACGAAAATTGAATGCTGCATTAGGATATTATTTTGGCACTCTTAAAAACACTCAGTGGCTTCTCATCAGGGTTCCTCGAGTAGATCGGACTCGTCTACCCCTCATCCACGGACGCCTCAGCTCAGTGGTGACTTGTACGCTAAGCCTCCAAAATTGTGAACTTTGGAATGATTTATACGCCCACGACTCGAAGGATCAGCTAAATCAGACTTTGGAAAACCATTTATACGCCCAGGTTTTGGAAAAGCATTTATATGCACAGAGCTCGAAGGGTTAACTAAATCAGAAATCTGTACAGTGTGGAGGTAACCGTTGATACCGAATACAACAAAGCAACTTCACGAGCGAAAAGCCTTGGTAAATCTTTTCAGATTTATTGGCTTTTCTCCTATTGATGTCCATTTGAAAACCTTCCAAATTTCCAATGCAGCGCGGCCGAATTAAATACGATGAAAATGCCGAATTTTTAAGTTTGCTTAATAATATCGGCGCATTAGAAAATAACAAAAAGAAAATAAGCTCTAATCCACAAATAAATACGGTTTCGTTTTTAATGAAATCAATAGCTTCTTGTTTTTAATGAAACCAATAGCTTGGACGGCACGAATTTCGAAGGGGATGACGCGTCAAAACATCGGAGACTATGAGCCGTCACTGGCTAGAGAAGCGAAAGGCTCTTCAGGCCACGCCGATAGGATCACAGGACACCGGCAGCGAGGACTCGAATAATACAGGGCGCGGCAAACTGACCTCACCCTCGTGTACATTTAAAAAGGCAAAATGAAACAAAAAATGAACAAAAATGCATTTTCAGCCAACAACAAAATCGAAGAAAACTTCATGACCCGTTCATTACAAAACAAAAGCCCATTTCCTTCCTTTTCCATTACACTGTGCTCTTACAAGCCCCCCAAATGAGTCAGGTCCTCCCGCCGCGCCACCCCCGCCCCCGCAGCGCAGATAAGCAAATTATCACCCTCCTGGAGCCCCATGTAGCATTTCTGGTACGCACACAAGAGGTCATGTACAAGTTTCACTCCACAAATCGTCGAGGTTACGCCGACCAGCGCTACAGCTACATCCAGGCACGGATAACACGAGAGATATAAGACGGGGCCCCGAGCTATTATGAATGGAAGGGACTCGGTGCGACTGGGAGAAAGCTCCTCTTCAACATTAAGCCGAGAAACGGTGTACATACCAAATAAAACACAATGGCTAGGATCCAATGATGCTTCTTTTATTGATGCCGACACTGTTGGATTAGATGTGCTGCAGGGGCCTTTCCACTGCTCTTAGCGGTGTGGAATTTACGAAAATTGGTGAATGATGCTTGCAAAAAGAAGCTTTCGAAAATCAGGACAATGTTGCAAGGATTGGAAAACATTCCTCGGAAAATAGAACGAAATGTACTCTTTTTCACACTGATGCTCAAATGGACAAGCAAAAATTTGAAGACTGTTTGTCTTGATTAATTACGATCACCAAAAGTACGCATAGTAGCTGAAATTATATCAAGTTTAGTCGATTTCTTCGAACCCAACTTTAAATAATTATACGAACACTGTACTGAAAAGAATCGTCACCTTTCTTCATGTCATAGAACTAACACTTCATTGATAAGGACTGATACAGACCTAATACTGCACTTACCCAGTTCAATTTTCCTGCTGGACGTCGATATATTTCTGTAACTTTGGCCGCCCCCAAGAACTTTTATTTATAATTTTTGATATTTATCGACTGGGCGGCGAAAAATTTTGACTGGGTACCAGGAAGTAAAGGCTAGTAGGCAAACAAAGGCTAGCGCACGACTCGGAGTTTGGACCTCATAACGCACGGACAGCCAGGGACGCAGGGCAGGCGTGTTTTAATTGCTTTGAGCCGGAGTCAAGAGTTTCGGGTAGTAATTGATATACTCTTTGCCTCAATAAATTAGGCAGAGCTGGAGCCAAAATTATGGCTCTAGTGCCGGAGTCAAGATCATAAAAAAATTATCGTGCCGGAGCCAAGATCCGACAAAATCATGGCTCTAGAGCTACAGTCAAGATCCTAAAACACCATCGTGCCACAGTCGGAGCCACGGAATAATACCAAGACGCCTGGACCACAGCCTCCACCAAAACCGTGTCGGGAGCCAGGCAATGTCCCGTGCTCCACAGCCTCGGGCAACACCGTCACAACCTGTGCACACGAGGCCGCGCAAACCTACAGCCCCTCAGCGTGACTGCAGCCATGGAAGCGGTGCAGGGTGTAGCTAAAAAAGTAGCTCCTGGGGGTAGCTATGATGCTAAGTAGTATCTCAGTTGAGTCCTAGCTTCCACACTTTCGTTTGGTAGCTATGATGCTAAGTAGTATCTCAGTTGAGTCCTAGCTTCCACACTTTCGTTTGGTAGCTATGATGCTAAGTAGTATCTCAGTTGAGTCCTAGCTTCCACACTTTCGTTTGGTAGCTATGATGCTAAGTAGTATCTCAGTTGAGTCCTAGCTTCCACACTTTCGTTTGGTAGCTATGATGCTAAGTAGTATCTCAGTTGAGTCCTAGCTTCCACACTTTCGTTTGGTAGCTATGATACCAAGTAGTATCTCAGTTGAGTCCTAGCTTCCACACTTTCGTTTGGTAGCTATGATACTAAATAAGTAGTACCTAACGTAGATTAGTCCTAGCCACCAAATTTTCCCTCGGTAGCTATGATACTAAAAAATGAGTAGTATTCTAATTTAGTCTTACCTGCCACATTTTCGGTTTTTCAGGTAACTTAGCTGAGTGCTAAGATTTATAGTAGCTACCAGGCGCTACTTTTCTAAGCGGACACCCTGTACATACCAACACTCACTCACACACACACACACATATACCGTTTTTGTCATGCGGTGGACTAAGCTGTGAAATGCTGCCAAGTCAAAAATGATACCGTTCAAGTTTTTGTACAAGTATAGTAAGGGTCGTTTAAGTTTCATTCTATGAACCGCAAGGAGCGTTCAAGTTCTATGAAACCACTTAGTGACCATTCAAGTTTTTGTTAGTGTACTTAACATTTAGGGACCACAGTTATTCCTGAAGGACGTTGAGAGATAATCCAATTTAGTCTTGAATTCTTAATGATTCGTTCAAAACAAGGGTGCCTAAGTACAGAAGAGCGTCAAATATGAACGACACTTTGCGTAGTATTTCGTTTATTTAAAACAAATTGGTCCTAATAGAGTCAACACGAATATAAAAAATAGCAAATCTTGGGTGCATCCATTCGTTCGGAGATCTCGTCTACCGCACGAATAAATATTTCTTCACGAATGAAATATTCTTTCGTTCGCGTGCCGCTGCATTTCCAAGGCAAAAGATGGGTAGGCACACACCCGAACACACGTTCACCAAGCGTAGACTAGCTCAGCACCAGCACATCACTACTAAGTTAACAGCACGAAGCGCTTTAAACACGAAGTACCATCGGTCGTGCAAGAACTGGCAGCGGTACACAACAGAGGCTGCACCCACACTCGCCCCACACCGAGCGCTCGCTCATCTTCTCGCGATAACGCAATAATGTTTGTAGGTATGATACGTATGTATCATTATGAAAGTAGTAACACATTCAATGACAATAGTAAGACATTAATAATATGCACCATTATAACAAGAGAAACAATACGTACATTATAACATACCTCACTAAACCTATACTTGTGAACTATATTATTTCAATCCAAAAATATTACGCAAGGACAATACGCAGAGTGCTCGGGGCCTGAAGACAGTGACCAACTAAGTTTTTAAGGACCTCACAAGGGTAGCATTGTCGGGCCGTCTTTTGCAACGCCTGATCTCATTGTTTCTTGCAGATTATCGACACGAGTCTGGGCACCAGACGTGCAAACTGAATGTCCGGTGTGGCATGTCACGAGCAGTGTGTACACGTGTGGGGAGGGGTCTGGTGTGGCACGCCACGTGCAGTGTGTACACGTGTGGAGGGGAGGGGAAGGGGAGAGGGGAGGGGAGGGCATGCAGCACGCCATGACAGATGCACGTATCAGACCCGACGCGGCACTGCAGGGTGGAGGCAGCGGAGAGTACGGGGCCTGCATCTTTTGGAGAGACGCTCCTATGCAACCGGAAAATCCAAGGCCGAAAAAAACGTATGTATGCACGTACTCATGTATGCACGTACTTATGTATGCACGTACTTATGTATGCACGTACGTATGAATGCACGTACGTATGTATGCACGTACGCATGTATGCACGTACGCATGTATGCATATGCACGTACGCATATATGCACGTACGCATATATGCACGTATGTATGCACGTACGTATGAATGCCCGTACGTATGTATGCACGCACGTATATATGCACGTATTGCGCAACGTTGCCTCTATAGGGCAAACAGAAATGTGCTCCGTATTCTCAACATTCGACCTTCAACATTCGTGTAGTGATGACTCGGGCTTGAAATGAGAAAACGTTAGATAAAAAATGCAGCACATTAGAAAAAGAGCGCAATTTACACCACATTCCCACGTCGAATGTGAATGAAATATCACACTTTTTACAGCTCGTACGAAGATGCACTACCGCCCAAATCGAAGGACTCAAAATAATTAATCACTTAACCCTGCGTCCTCTCTAAATCGTGCAGTGTACCTCTCGTGCCCTACAGGGTGAGCTATGAGTAAGACCCGCTTTCAAAATGATCATATGTATCACTAGTACACAATGGGTGCAGAGCTTTTTCAGTGTATCAGTGCTACCGTTGTGGGTGAGGGTACCTTACTTATGGCCCACCCTGTACAACTCCGTCACCCAGAAGGCCACAAACTACTCGCATGATATGGAGTTGGAGGCCAGAAACTACGCGCATGATAGAGTTGGAGGCCAGAAACTACGCGCATGATGGAGTTGGAGGCCAGTAACACGGACAAGTAAGCCACGGGCCCTCGTGTGAATGTTCGTATTTCATCGACGGACACGAGGGATACAAGTCCACCTTGGCAGGCGGTGCAACGTGCATTGCTTTATTGCTGTGCTAGGTAGTTCGGTTACGCAGGATTTAAAAGGAAAAAATTACACTGAAATTGCACTTTATAATACGAAGCTGTTGTACCTTTGACCTTGTTGTACATCAAACCTCACTTGTTGTATCTCCGACCTTTTGGATTTTAGACCCTCTGCAAGTTTCCACGAAACTGTTACTGGTAGTTCGAGGATTTAACCTTAGGGGCAGATCTCAGGGCAGGATCGCCGCGGCTTTTCAGAAGGATCTCAGCCACATTAGGAAAGATCACATCCCCACAACACACCTTCCAACGCATTCCACACTCATCACGCGCTGCGGAGGCACCAGGGGAGAAGAGGCATCGAACAGGAAAGCTATCGCTGCCATCGCCGGAACCCACGCAGCACGCAGGCACTCCGCCATGCAAATCGAGGATAAAGCTCGCATCAGCGCCGGCTTGTGCACACTGCCAGCTTTCTCCGGCGGGCCAGGCCGGGCTTTACGACACGTCCCAGCAGGGGGCTTGGCCTTTTCTATGGACGACTCCGGGGCCTGCCTCCTGCGAGTGACCCCGAGACGGTCTCGGCCAGCTGTATGGCACGACCCCACCACCTGGCTGAGGCGGTCTCGACCAGCTATGCAGCCAACCCCACCACCTGGCTGAGGCGGTTNAGGCGGTTTCGGCCAGCTGTATGGCACGACCCCACCACCTGGCTGAGGCGGTTTCGACCAGCTATGCAGCCAACCCCACCACCTGGCTGAGGCGGTTTCGACCAGCTATGCAGGCAACCCCACCAACTGGCTGAGGCGGTTTCGACCAGCTATGCACCCGACCCCACCACCTGGCCCAAGTAACATCACTGGCTTGTCGTCATCTACAATGGTACGTCTGTGAATGTGTGTGGGTACGTCCAAGATAATTTTTTGACGGAGCATCAATATTTATCTATAATTTTGGTAACCCAAGTACTTACATCTATTATTTAATAAATTCATCGATGGGACGGTGAAAAAGTTAACATACGCGCACTACATCAGAGGCGGCAGGATTCCTCCAGAGTGGACGATCGTAATAGCACAGCAAAGCTGGTGCCGCGGTTTACCGGATGCAAGGAAGTAAAAAACCATCGAGTTGATGTTTTTAACGCACGACACAGAGCGTCTAGTCGTGAGGCGGTATACAGGATACAAAGGTGCAGGGAATGATCCCGAGTTGGTGTCCGTGTTGCGAGGCTCGGTCGAGGCTGCCTATGTGACGTTAGCTGCAGTCGTGTACAAGGAAATGGATACACGCGCTGAATACCGTGCGTCACACGCGCTGAATACCGTACGTCACACGCGCTGAATACCGTGCGTCACACGCGCTGAATACCGTGCGTCACACGCGCTGAATACCGTGCGTCATAAGTCGTTCTCTGAGTCAACATTCAACGGACTAGAGCCTGTGAATCATGTCTGATACAGCCCCCTAAAATAATCTAGTCTTTCTGTCAAAATTATTCAGGAAATGTTTTTTGGAACATGCAAACAACACATGATACAGCACAGTAACCCGTCATGCAGTAGAGTAGCCTGTCACTGCATGTCACCGATAACTGCAGACACCCATCACTTTCGGATGGACTCGATTGAGTCCTATAGTTGAGAGAATCTAATTGAGTAATATCATTAAAAGGAATGCGACCACTCAATGGGATGCGACCACTCAATGGGATGCGACCATTACAGACAAGACCTCCACCACGGATGACATAAATACAAGTGAGGAGCTCAAAACAATTAAAAAATCCCTCCTGTTACCCTCAAGTACAGACCATGAAGGACCCCAGCCCGCCTAGCGGGTCACTTTAGTCCTAAGGATTGCATCCTAGGAGATCCTCTTTAGGATACGACTCAATTGAGTCCATCCAGGAATCAAGGGTCCAATGAAAGTTGACGCATAATTTAAAAACATTTATACCAATAGCAAATTCGTTATGAACTCGCTGGACTCGCGGTTATGCTCGAGATATGATGCACTCAAAGACAAAACATGAATAGTGTTGGTTCTTCTTCCATTGACATTGTTCAATTAAAATTATGAACAATTTACTATTCATTTTACATCTCAGTAAAAACTCTGGTTCGTGAGAGTGCGTGGATGCAAGACAAAGTTTCCTGTCATAAAACTATTGGCGTACGGGATCGTTTAAACGAAACAATAAGAGAGCGTGCCATTCGAGTTGGGCATAGAGTGAAATGGCCACCACGCAGTCCCGACCTGCCTCACTGCGATTTTTTTCTGCGGGGCAAATTGAAAAAATTAATTTCACGAAAAACCTCCAAAGGACTTGCAAGATTTACCAGACTATATCACCAGAATTATAAACGTACTTAGGAGTAACCCAGAAATAATTTGAAAATTAATGCGTGAAATGAGAGTCCGATGTCAAAAATGGTCTGACAACAACGGTGGCCATCGGTCGAAATAGAAACATGAAAATGGGCAGAAATGGAACCTTGTTCTATTGATAATATTGAATTTTGTGTTTTAAAAATTTATAACGTTTATTTTCTTCTTATCTTAACACTCGGTGTAATGTTTGCAAATAAACTTGGTGCTGATGCTTATTAAGGTCCACTCACACAATCTGCAAAAAAAATCGCCCTTATTTTTTCGTGTACCTAACTCCACCTTAACTATTCCTGCAAAACAAAGTTCTTTGTCTGCTATAAGAAAAACTAAAGTTTTAAGATGGAGCTGCGCCAAGCCCTCTGAGTAATGAGTATGAGTAATGAGTAAAATACTGAGCAATGAGTATTTAAAAATCTTGACACTTTTTTGTGGCTCATCCTGTAGACATACTACAGTAGAACACCCACCCAACCAAAAATGACGGGACGATCGATGTTGGTTCGAAAAGCTGCTCTCTTAATTATGTAAGTACCGTAGCTCTTTCCTGAAATAATCTACTCGTAACTTTCTGTACCACTGATACGGACTGCCTTCTCTGACACAGTCTCGCTGATTAGGAAATACTGACCCGAGAATCTGAACCAGGAAATTTTCTCGAACTTAATTCCTCATGATGCGAACAAGAAATAAATAAATACATAATACAGAAAGGCTATCATTATGATGAATGGGCACGCTAGATTTAGATTAAAAACTTGCCGCTTGGCGCTCAACACAAAGCGCGCTCGAGACGCTGACGAAATGAATGGTGCAGAAGTGGCGTCAGTGCGCGCAGGAGACCTTCAGGGACCTAATGGTGGGAAGGGCGAGACCTGCAAAAACATCTCCATTAACACTGGTGACCCAGAGGCAAGCTCACAAAGCAGCTCGCTTTAACCTCGTTCCCGGGAGGTTTTCCGCTGGTAATGCACAGTTTTGAGACGACTTTACTAGCTCGATATACATGAGTACACTCGGGAATGGTCGGTTTGTACCGAGAGATGTCAAGGAAGGATGCACCAAACTCGTGTCAGGTTGTTTTTACGTAAAATGCAGCACTGTACGAGCTTGCTCGTACACGGCTGGAAAATTTAAATTGGGTAAAACGAGTTACCTTGTTCCCGTCATCGCCCTGTAGTTCAGGGCTGTGGCCACTGACTTGAACTCCTTTCATGCTCGAGGACGTTTGGGACTCACACTTGCTGCCGAATGTCGTTAATGGTCAACCATCATGTGAACTCAAGTGGTCAACCATCAAATGGTCAACCATCAAGCAGTCAACCATCAAGCAGTCAACCATCAAGCAGGCAACCATCAAGCAGGCAACCATCAAGCAGGCAACCATCAAGCAGGCAACCATCAAGCAGTCAACCATCAAGTGAGCTCGCAACAGAATGCCTTATTTAAGAATGATTCGTTTTGGAACGACAATTTCCACCGAAAGCTGGCGACCATCATGCGATCGATCAACATGAACTCTGTGGAGAGTGCGGCCTCGATCGTGTGAGGTCGGCTTCGTGAGACTGCTCCTGCTAAACATGATCCCCACACAGGGAGGTTCTCCTCAAACACCAAGAAAATCATACCAAGAAAAGAAAAAACGAGGATAAAATACCACGGAAATTTGAAGATGATTACATCAAAAATAATTGAACCAAACAATTAGAAAAAGAAAATTAAACCAAAAAAGAAAATGAAAAAAAATTAAACCGAGAAAATTATAAATTATGCTACGGAAAAAATACTAAGAAAAATGTACCTAGAAATGATAGCAAGAAAGTGATGCCAAGAAATGATAGCAAGAAAGTGATCCCAAGAAAATAAAGGCACGAGCAATGCAGCAGAGACGCAGGCCACCGCACGCCCTGCGAGCAAGGGACGTTGCGGCTCCGCCTGCCATCAATCACGGCGAGATGGTCAATACTGAGCTGCCATCGAGGCACTAACCTCCCGCAGAATATTCTCATAGAATTTTCTGCCCCATTGCACCTTCACAATGACGGGAGGACCAGGCACACGGCAGGAGACCAACAAGGAATATGTTTTAGAATGAATCCTATAGGAATAAATACAGCGCGCTTTCAAGACGTGGAATTTCCGAGTGATGAAGGCGCGGCTTTGGAACTGCAAACTGGCCCTATAATATTCAGGTCTTATGGCTCGTAAAAGTTGATAAGTAGACAACATTGAAAAGAAACAATTCGTTGAAGAGCCAAATTACGGCTCTGGCGTGGGATGCATAAATTTACGCATAACTAGCGCTCATTAGCGCCGCCCAAGAAATAAAACACAGCACCAAAAAACGATAAGATCAGCCGTATAAGGCAGGGATTTTTTGCTGCCTAACTACGCAAAAATGGATTAGAGACTCGCGAAAAACGGATCAGAAATGGATCAGAAACATGCAAGAAACGGATCAGAAATGGATCAGAAACCGGCAAGAAACGGATCAGAAATGGATCAAATATGCAAGAAACGGATCAGAAATGGATCAAATATGCAAGAAACGGATCAGAAATGGATCAGAAATGGATCAGAAACATGCAAGAAACGGATTAGAAATGGATTAGAAATGGATCAGAAAAGTGCAAGAAACGGATCAGGAACATGCAAGAAACGGATCAGAAATGGGTCAGGAACATGCAAGAAACGGATCAGAAATGGATCAGAAACATGCAAGAAACGGATCAGAAACGGATCGGAGACCTGCGGGAGAGAATTTCCAATCTTCCCCATCTACGTGAAATGTGATGCTAAGAGAACAAAAAAGTGAACATTTAGTATTGACTATGGAGAGGGGAGAATCTGAACACAAGGTGTGTCCTCGTACAGGGACCCTAGCACACCTCCAACCTTGCAGCTCTTTATCAGTTGAAAGATGAGCGTCCGAACACTTCATCTGAACTCGAAATATTTCTCATACTGAAATAATAACAGTGATGATGAAGTACCACCCACTATTTCTACGTCATCACATTTAAATTCCAACACTGAAGATGAAATATAATCTAGTGGTAATAAAGTATTACGCTCTCGTGAATATCATGCATAGATGACTAAACA
>VOMN01133518.1:0-15379 GCA_014899125.1 Orchestia grillus | reverse complement strand
CAAAAAGTCGCAAAAACTTCTTGTCGCGTCGGCCCCTCTGAGTAGTGCAGGTCGGAGAGGTCAGCTCCTTCACTCGGTGCCCTGTGTGCCAACACGAAAAAAAGAGCCGCTGGGTCAGTCTTGTGAGGACGCAGTCAACCAAGAATGATGGAAGTGGAAATTTCTCGTGAATCTTTCGAAAAAGCTATGGCTGGGGGGACTCTCGATAGCATGACGAATCATTGGGTCATTACAGTTGTTTTCAAAATACTTTGGAAAGTAGGAAGCTTCTTCCAAGGTCAGGTCTTGGTGACGTTGCTGCAATTTAGAATTTCGAGACGCAAAACGAGGCCTAGGGGTCCACTTAGCCAGAATTTTTGACCACAAGTTCATTTCTTGGCTTTAACTCTACGTAGCTGTGCATCTTGGATAAAAATACAGCTGTACGTTTTGGGGATAGCTGTGCATTTTAAAGGCAACTGTACATCTTGGATAAAATTGTAGCTGTACATTTTAGGGACGGCTTTGCCTTTTGTGGGTAACTGTACAGCTTGGATGAAACTGTAGCTGTACGTCTTGGGGCAGCTATATATCTTGGAGGCTGCTTTACATCTTGGAGACTGCTCTACATCTTGGAGACTGCTCTACATCTTGGAGACTGCTCTACATCTTGGAGGTTGCTTTACATCCTGGAGGCTGCTTTACATCTTGGAGGCTGTTTTATATGTTCGAGGCTGCTTTACATTTCGTAGGTAGCTTTATATATTAAGGGCAGCTGCAAATTTTGGAGAAAGCTACACATCTTTAAGTTCGCTGTGCTACTTAGAGGCAGCTGTGCATCATGGAAGCAGCTGTGCATCTTGGAGGCAGCTGTGTATCTTGGAGGCAGCTGTGCATCTTGGAGGCAGCTGTGCTACTTAAGAGCAGCTGTGCTACTTAGAGGCAGCTGTGCTACTTAGAGGCAGCTGTGCTACTTAGAGGCAGCTGTGCAGCTTGCTTGGGAAAATTATTACCAGAAAAATGTGTAAAATGAACCAGTTCTAGTTTTTTAAGATTTAATAGTTTACTTTTGAGTAAACATGCAAGGTGTTTGACTCACAATTGTATTCACATGTGTTCGTTTTAGGAAAACTTTCGAATCTAAAAATATTGATAACTAGTGTGCTAACATTTCTTGTTCTCCAAAAAATGAACTGCTGCGCAAAGAATTTTGTTAGTTTTCTTGAAATGTATACAGAAAACATCAGCTTTTTAGTCCACGTGGCGTTGAATTAACAGGTAAGAGGATCACACGTGGGAGGTTGTGTCTCTTTTATTTTAGCTGATGTCTCTTTATCACATCACGAGAAAATTTGGGCACAAAATTATCCCAGAAAATTTTAACCAGTTCAATTTCGACGCTACGTTGACGATAAGTTTGAACTACAGCGTTCTAAAACAGAGATTTCAGATTTTTCAACCTATCTAAACTCTCAGCAGCCGGCAATCCAATTTACCAGCCAAGTTGGAAGTAATGATTGGTTATAATTCTTGGATCTTGTTATCAGAAATATTGGAGCTATCGTCACATTGGTGTACCGGAAACCAATTTTTACTCAATCAGGCATGCAATTTGCCAGCGCAATATGCTTCAAATACAAACTGGGTCCGGTTAGACGTCTCATTGACAGAGCTTACAAAGTGGGCTTAAAATGAAAAAATATTGATATCGAACTCGATTTTTACCGGGATTATTTTAGTGTCAACTGTTTCTGCGTGTCTCTCATAAAAAATATTATGAAGGAAAATTTTAATATGATATTTTACAATAAACAGAAGCATCTTACCGTATGAAAGAAAATCATTGAATACTCTTTTTCCTTGATTCGATCAGATATAAATAGACGGATAAATAACAATCAACTCAAATAATTGGTGGCCTGTTTCACACAAAGAATAAGGTCGTGAATTTTTGCGAAGTAAGGTCGTTTACTCGTGCACGCACGACCAGGACGGTGCGACCTAACTGTGAGGGGGGCCAAGCGTCACCTGCACGCACGTGTTGCGGCGCGTAATGGTATATGCTTTAGTACAGGTGAGCCACTTTCCTCACCACCTAACAGGTGCATTAGAGAACCTGCAGTAGCACACGTCCATCCGATATTGAAGTCAGACCTCGTAGTAATTCATTCGGGAACCACTGAGGAATTGAAGGTTGTTGGCTGTAATATTATCCATAAACACAGACCTTGTCTTTACGAGCGGTGGAGCACGACACAACTTCACTTATTGAACAATTGATCTACTTTTAACATTTGAACTTGTGTTTTGTAATTTTTGATTATGTTGTACTTTACCGAGCCAAAAATATGTATCAGCGATGTTTTATGTTATGCTGTGGGTATTTTTTTCTTTCTCAGATACTACTCGTGATGAGTGGCACATACACTCAAAGGTTTAGTGAATTCAATAAATATTTTAGAAGCAAGATGTTTCCATCAGAGTTCGTAATTTTATTCAATTTAAGACAGAGATTTCCAATTACGAGGTCTATTCTTGAAATTTGATCGGTTAAATAAGGTTAAATAAAGTAATCAGTGTCTAGACTTGGAATGCTGGATTAGTACAAATGAAAGTGTGTAAGGGAAAGAGCGGAAATTACAGTGATATTTTCTTACCTATACATTTATGTTGACCGGTTTTCTACGAGACGGGTGTAAGAATGAATGGCTGGAAAATGTAGTGATTAATTATCACATCAAATAGTAATCATAAATTTTTAGATCAATTAGTCATTAGCAGACCTGTTGTTCAGTGTATCTACATTTGTTCAAAGTAATTATGATCAATGCCAAACTATGATGACATCAAGTCCTACGTACACGTGCACAAACTTACGTGCGTTATGAAAGATTTCAGCTAGACCTGCTGCCAGCAGAAGAATAGTCAGCTTAAGTTATTAATCCGTCGTGCTACACAGAAGTTATTAGAAGCATATAATGCACTTTTAACCACTGCAAAAATTGTAAATTCTTCATACTAGAAAATACATAAGCTAATTTTCACGATGTGTCTTCTTATTTTTTCAACATTCTTATTTTTGCACCAATATGCATTACAGAAACTTAGTAGATATGATATGACTGAAAAGGGAAGATCTAGGAACACGACACCGGAGGTGATGGATAAAACGAAGAGAGGGGATCTCCCCAGCCGCTGTGTACTGGTGAAGTTTCGGAGCAAGTACTGCAGAATAATTTCCCCGCAGCAGAGGCTTAGTGTTTGTCCGTGAGCTGCTCATCTCTTTATAAAAGGCAGGCTGCCAGCACGAGGCCCTTTCATCATGCTGGGGCCCGGTGCGGGGGGCCCTTCTCACCTTGAAGGGTATGCACTCGCCTATCGACTCTCTAACACGTTAGAAGATTCGAGGAGGTTGCATTATCTCAGCTCGTTTTACCTTCAATTTTTGGATGGTTTTATCCGAAGATAATACAGCAAGATTTGCTGTGCTATTTTGTTGGATAAAAAGAATACGCGATGAAATTAATGTTTTCGTCCAAGCTCATACCAAAATGACTTGAACACTTCTCGTTCTCAGCTATTCTTTGTCAGAGCGCAGCCGGCCGAGTCGGCTCATGGGAAGTCAAAAACAAGGCACATTTACATTGACTGAATACAAGATCTGCTGGCCGCCGACTGGACGGCTGGAGTGCGCTGGTATCACTCACCACAGTCGGGGGCCACTTGTGAGCTCCCTGCAGTTCGGCACGAATTCCGATGTATCGACGTTTCTATGAATTGCATTTAGGCGGAAAAGAAACAGAAAAATATGAAACATACTTACATTTATTCATTTTCTTAATTTCGTGAATATTTTTTTGCTATTTTGGGATTGAGATTAGGTAGGCATGGCTACGTAAATTAAGGTTGGTAAACTCATAGTAGTACTCCGAAAGTGTTTGAAGAAATAAAGAAATGATCGATAAACCCGTTTTTCAAATTTACATTTCCCATCGTGAATGAATTTTTCCTCAGTTATTGCCGATTAAAAAATTAATCTGGCCTTAAAACGAATTCACTTCGTATAGTAAGGGCATTCTTTGTAAAGAAAAGACATTGTAGATTACATAACAAATTTTGAGTAAAACAGAATGTATGAATCGAGCTAGATTGTACGGCACTCCCCACCTTCCCATGCATATTCACGCTCTGAATTAGGTTTGGCGGGCACACAGCATGCGTGTACCAGGTTATTTTTGATCGCTGTACCAAAAAGACTCTATAATAACTTCTGAAGTAATAAAAGGGTTTTGAAAAACTGCAAGCAACAGAATCCTAAGACTTACAAGCTTTACTCGAATAACTTTTTGAAGGCGCTATCCTTTACGAACTGAGGCGGTTCATTGCGGCGTCAATGAGGCTTGGTCCAATTGCTCGCACTCCTGCCTCGATGGAAGCCTTGAGTGGTCTAAATCTGTCGGCTTATCATGGCAAACTCTTCTCATTAGGTATTCCCTAAGGATTTAATGATAACAAATAAAACTAGTTTGTCTCAAAATTTCATAGATGCTGAGTTAGTAAAAATCTGTTCTGTATGATTGGAATTAACGATTCTTTTGGGCATCGCCGATAAACATCACAATGATAAACTGAAGAAGATGCTTCTCATTTTTCTCAGATCCAAGGTTTTTGATTCTTTAGTTCACGTAGTGGGTTAGTGATGTTCTGCGATAGCCTCAGCAATTCTAGAGAAGAAGCTTCAGCTCAGGTAAGCACGAATACACGCTGCTTAAGTCCGTCACGACTCGGAGTGTATTCGTGAATGGTCACCGTCTGACCAACAGGATCTTAGGCCTGGATGAATTAAAGCTTGAAAACTAGAGCAGTACGATTTAATTTTTCCTTGAATTGTTAACTTGTTGCAAGCATTACCGAAAATAACCCAGAAAAAAAATGAATAACAATATTTGCGCGCTAAATAAAATGCTTGAATCTGACGCTTCCATTACTCTTTAGTACGGCTTGCCAGAAGGTTCTATCGCCTAGTCATTGAAGGGAAAATTTTCTATATTGAACTTACTTAATCATGCAGCAAGTTTCTTGGCCTAGAACTTGAGACCAAAGAGGCGGTCGAGTTTGAGATTAACTTGAGGGGATCTGACATGACAGCGATGAGCACACAGCAAACTTTAAAGTGAGTCGCTGCTCCCTGAACGTCCCATTAGATCTTTTTATTCCTCGTAAGATCCGAGAAATGAATTCATCTCACGTCTCCAGTCACAGGACTTCAGTTTCTCAGTTCCAGGAATGAGACTAAGTAAATTCTAATATCAAATGACAGTTTTGATGTAAAGTAAAATTTTTAGCGGAAAAAGTGAATAGAGAGTACAACTGAATGACGCTTTGAGCGATTCAAGTTTAGAGAGTTAGGTTTTCATTTATGTCTTCGACTTGGACTGTTCTGTTAACCACAAATTGACCATTTAAGTGGGTACCTTTAAAAATAGCTTGTGTAATAAAGAGTAATGTTGAATAAATTTCAGGTCAGGAATGACAGACACTTTTTGTGTAATTTGGATTTTTCCATGGAATTCTTGAAACGACAAGAACATTTATCTGAAGAAAAAAGAAAATCCACTTAATGAGAAGAAAATATATATGTACGCTGCTACATTTACCCGCCACCAAATGTGGATAAATAAAATTTACTGGATCAATAACTACTACCAGACATCCCAAAGCTTCTATTCCATAAATCAAAAAGCCAAGACCCAACCTAGCCGAGCACCCTGGTCCCACACCTACAACAAAACAATCAATTATAATCGAAGCTTCTACAATTTATTACAATCGAATCTGTGGACTGAGTTACATTTCTGGATCAGAATTATCTCGCTCCAGGAAGCGACTTCCTGCGCGGCCTGAGGACTCGCGCGCTCTCCTCTCGTCTCCAGCCCGCATTCTCCACACAGCTCCAGGGTCCACGAGACTGAAGTCTGCTGGCTTCTACTCTTTTCACTTAATTAATTTAAAGTAAACTAACTATACCCACTACAATTTGTTTATTTTTACGTGAGCGATGGGTTGTTGTGGTTAAAAATGTGGATTAATTAATTCTGTTAGGAGTACAATCTGGTGTTTTTGAGGTGGCGGTACTGTCGCTCAGGAAGGGCATGCATCGAGCAGGTGGCGGCTTGCACTGGAGCAAAAATGTGTCCGTCAGGAGGGAGAGCGCTGTCTCAGAGTATTTTTTTCAAGTCCTGTACATAACATCAGCCCGGACTGAAGGGTGGAAGATGGTTAAGACGCTCCTCTGTATTTTCGCAACGTTCGAAGCTTTGCATCCACGGTGAGTCTCAAGTGATCATTTCAGTCTTACGGAGCTACCGATCTCAAGCGTTCGGATTTATAAGATTTATCTCCATGAGGTTCTCATCTAAGCGGTTCGGATACGTGGGGGTAGAATCTTTGGGCTATGATATGCGAGATTTGCTCCAACGACTTAATATAAAGGCTTGGTTTTCAGACACTCTAAACTGAAAGGACCAGCAGCGACATGGCTTAGCGCGCACTTTGAACGCTGGACTTTCTTCGACAACATCAGACGCAAAACTTAATCCCAGTCAAAATCTTTTTCTTATTCGGTGCTTTTCAATTTGTTAATAAAGCATCCATTGGCACGGGTGCCAGATTAAAGTTATTCAATTTGGTGCATTTTCAGTTGTCATTAGACCCGTTCAAATAGTCCACGACAGTAAGTTCTTGGAAAAATTTTACATATTGCAAGTATTTATTGAAAAGTGTAATTTCATCGTATGAAAGAATCCTTTTCTGCCAGTTATTGTATGAGAACATTTTAAAATATTACGTTTTATATACATTTTACACATATAGGTATATTATATACATTTTTACGTGAATTATTTCCCAACGGTGCTTGCATTTCACCGTCAGCTCTGTCAATTTCTCAAGCTAATTAAGCGTCATTGAGCGAGCTGTGCAGCAGTTGTGTCATCGAGTAACTCTTTGTTCATCAAGCTCTCGAGTTTTAGTGTCCTTCACTGGAGTCCCAGAACGCGGGTCTTCACAAATTTTTGCTTGGCTGCCAGTTCTGATCGGGTAAAGAGCCTCCTCCCGACGTTGCCTTCCCGTTTCTTTTGACATAAAATTAGAATAATCAGAGCTCGGCTTCGAGAGTTTTTGCCAATGCGATCGATTATATCTAAGTTAAGAAAAGAATGATTTGCATCTAGGAAAGTTAGATGCACTTTCTCGAGCAGAACTTTTTGTCAGTTCCAATGCTCAAACTTGGAAAATTGCAATGTCTTGAGTGAGCAACATATTCCTAACTTTCCGTTGGTTCTTACTTTCACGCACACCCTCACCTGCTCGCAGCTTCTTCTGATCCTGTCATCTTCCGTTCGTTGCATTGGTGCACTTGGGATTGTTATTGTTGGAGCTGTTATTTAAATTGATTGAACGTAAGATTTATTTTTCGTATTTACTTTCTTCTTCCTAAGAGACTCACTGAACATAGGCACAGGAGCCCAGGACTCCCTCAACCCCGGAGTAAACATTTAGGACGGTCGTTAAAACGGGAGCTTTGAGGTGCAGGGGTCGCCTGAAAGAACTTAATCAGTCGCCCTTGTTCGCTTATGAGCACTTGACCCTTCTGAAAACTCCCAACTTCGATAATGAGATGCTGTCCCGATAAGACACCCCTCATTAGCTCCGGTAAACAGCCTCTAAGAGTCGGAGGGAGCGCCGCACGACCTCATCACGGCGAAAACTTTTGCTGCAAGCGTCGTCTGGCCGGCCTGCCTGCCGGACCTGTCGACGCTCTCCGACCTCTCAGGCCTGCCAATACTGCCTGATCTGTCGGGCCTGCCGACACTTCCATGCTTGTCAGACCTGCCAACACTTCCTAATCTGTCGGGCCTGTCGACCCATCCATGCTTGTCAGACCTGCCGACACTTCCCGACTTGTCGTGCCTGCCGACACTTCCATACTTGTCGGGCCTGACGACACTTCCATGCTTGTCAGACCTGCCGACACTTCCCGACTTGTCGTGCCTGCCAACACTTCCCGACTTGTCGGGCCTGCCAACACTTCCTGCCGGACCAAAAAACGGCTGCTACCGACCAGAGGCAAAGGCGCTGCCTTTCCAAATTTTTACCAATTTTAACTTTGGCTAAAGAACGTTAGCTTGCCCTTTCAATTTCCCTTTTGATTCGTTGCAATAAATGAACTTGTTACCAAGCAGCTCAAGTGCTTCCATTATCTTATTTCTATAGTAAGAAGTTCTCAGCGCTTGTTTAACAGGAGTCTGAGATTAAAATAACAATTACTTGAATTAATTTCTGTGCCGAAGCGTTTTTAATTAGATGGAACAATGGCATAAAGATTTATTCAAAAAAGGCTCCATGGCAAGCGAAATGCTTTGGAGGTTTCATTCATATTGTGCATAGCTTTTAATTAAGCAATTGAAGAGGCATGAGAAAAATGCGTGCGTTTGAAATCTTATTTATGAAAATGTTGGACTTGGCGATGAAATGAACCGGTGCTCAGTTCGACGTTGTCGCAGTCGTTCTTCTAGCAGCGAAAGCAGGCCCGAAATGAATGGAATGCTTTTTCGAATTCCAGGAAAAGTAATGACAAAAGAGACATCAGAAGTCTAAGTTTCATCGTATGAATCTCGTACGTTTAGTACATCATTATGAAGAAACGGAATGGAAATACCATTGTAATTCATGTGTAGTACATCAATATGGAAAAACGACGGAATGGAAATATCAATGCAATTCATGTGTAGTAAATCGTTAAGAAAAATGTAATGGAAATATTAATGTAATTCATGAGTAGTACATCGTTATAAGTAAACGCAATGGAATACATGTATTAATGTAATCCATGCGTAGTACATCGTCATATGGAAATGTAATGGAAATATTCATGTAATTGATGGATGATGACGCTCGTGAGAGGAGCGCAAGAGGCATCCGGCTCTCGTTTTTTGCCGGACCGTCTACAATTATGTATAATTTTGGCCGCCCAGCGCAGATATCGCCGACTATTAGCGGATGATTGTCGACGGGGCGGCGAAAAGTAATGCAAAAATGGAGGAATTTATGAGGGAATGCCACTTGTTTGTTTGCTGTTTATCTGGGATGTTTGCGTGCTTTTTGCCTGTGCTGTTTGTGCCGTTTGTCTGCTGTTTGTCTAGGATGTTTGTGTGCCGTATGTCTGGGATGTTTGTGTGCTGTTTGTCTGGGATGTTTGTGTGCCGTTTGTCTGGGATGTTTGTGTGCTGTTTGTCTGGGGTGTTTGTGCCGTTTGTCTGGGATGTTTGTGTGCTGTTTATCTGGGGTGTTTGTGCCGTTTGTCTGGGATGTTTGTGTGCCGTTTGTCTGGGATGTTTGTGTGCCGTTTGTCTGGGATATTTGTGTGCCGTTTGTCTGGGATGTTTGTGTGCTGTTTGTCTGGGATGTTTTTGTGCTGTTTGTCTGGGATGTTTGTGTGATGATCAATGTGGCGTTACTGTCTTCATGCAGCTGTCGCTTGAGAACAGGGAGAGTCACAAGCCTAAAATTTCTGATCTCATTCATATTCTTACCTTAAAGGTAAATCCCGAGAAGCGAGCAACTCGAAACCAGTAATCAAAATTGAAAGAAAAACCTTTTGCTTCCTGGCTAATTCCTAGAACATCTCCAGTCTCCAGCGGCATTGCCACATCGCTCCCTTGTGGTAGCCGCCTCTCCGTTGCACGACTCCTGCCAAACTCTTCAGAAAACGCAATTAGAGATGGCGATAATTGGGAGTAAAGACTTGACAGCGAGAGCCAGGGAAGTTACGTGACTGTAATTGAGAATTGTCACCTCGGGGCCCTGAGCAGCTCGTCAGTCCTGATGGATTTGATGAGCTGCGAGAGATACTGAGCCGACGGCACCAGTTCTCTTCTTCTCAGCGGCCTCCGAGGAGCGAGAAGCATGGAGCGTTGCACTAGCGTTCCGTGATCTCAGCTGCTGCCTCGCACGAGGGAGACCCACTGAAGAAACTGTTGGAATTGTTAGAGGAGGAAAGAGCTGAATAGTTTAGGGCGATAGGAAACTCAAAGGAGTAAATGTGCGGATGAAGAATCTTAGATCATGAGTGAACAGCTTGGAATTTTTTCTTCGCAATTGTCCCTGATGAACTCAAATAATTGAAGCTTATTTCTCTGTTACAAAAATCATAAAATGTCTTTGTTTAGCGAGTTGAATCATAATGATCTATGGCTTTGGCAATTTTGACGTCTCTTTGAGTATAGAAAACAAATTTTATTGAAGTAACCTATTTAATCGCTCATCATTTTTATTCCATTATCCATACATTTTTTTTCACGGAACACCCAGAGTTCGCCTGTCTGCCCCATGCCACGTACGGATAACACAGTGAATTCAATGCAAATTTTCCCTGAGTTGGATTTGTAATTTTACTCTGCAGTTGTGAATTTCAAATATGCAGTATAAAACATGAGGATATTCATTAATTTTTTAGTGTTTAAGAAACAAGAGAATATAATCAAATGCGCATTAACAAAATAAATCAGAGCTTGAAATCTAGGGTAACATAAAAATGAAATGGAAAAAGATTTAAGGATGAATAATTTTGTTACCATAGCTTCCAAATCGTACCTCTACTGATCTATCATAATGTGTATTATTCGCCTAGTGATCTATCTCTAGGTGTATCATTAGCCGAGTGATCTATAACTATGTGTATCATTTGCCTAGTGATCTACCTCTAGGTGTATCGTTCCCCTAGTGATCTATCACTGGGTGTATCACTCGACTAATGATCTATCACTAGGAGTATCATTCGCCTAGTGATTTAGAACTGAGCGTATCTTCCTTCCAGTAAACTATCACTAGGTGAGTTCTGTAGTGTAACAAACTCTAAAGGTTTTTAAGCTCACGGGAGATTCAGACCAATAAAATATTGAGAGGTTTTTTATTTTAAAATAATTCAAGCGAACAAAATAGAGTCTGGATTGATAAGTAGGGGCATCACAGTGTGCCTATAGGTCTTGACGAAGGGAGGAGCGAGCGAGGGCGATCCGTACAACGAAAGAGATAATGAAAACACTGAGCAACTTGCGTATATGAACATTTCGATAGAATCACTGCAATTCCAAAACGGACAAACCCTACGCGACCTTAGCTGAACTGGGCCTTGCTCAACAGCCGTCTATCACGGAATGACCTACGACCAGTGTGCAAGTCAGGATTTAGCTTTCTAACATACGCGCAACTAACATACGCGATTAACTAGAAAGTATTTTTACGACAAACTTACATAGTCACATATAGCAAATCGATCAGTAGCCAGCAGTTTGCTGAGCGCCATTTCGAACGTTTCCTGAGATGACTCTCCCCTTTTGCTCCACATGCTTCAAACAGTGAAGTGCCCTCCAAGGGGCCGGGCAAGTTCCGTTGCTGAGAGTCGGTTTGACCCTAAAGTGTGACTGCCTCTGTGGAACGACCCTTCGTCAGCTCTCCAATTGCTCACTTTATGATACGTTTGTCTTTCTGCAGATAATTTATGTAAGATGTAACATTACTTACATATCCGTTTAACTTTTCTTAGTTAAAGTTTGCATGGATTCTGTTTCATCGAATTTCAAACACAAATTTAAATATTGACTGGTCAGTTGTTTGCAGCTAACGAAATTGACATGAATTAGAGTGGTCCTGCTTTTAGGAGTAGAATAGCTCAAGTAACTTTCAATTTTATCTTTAAAAACTTATTGAGTTTTACCATTTGGTTGTGATACCTTCACAGCTCAAGAAAAAGATGCCGTAACTCCCACTGAGGTCTGATGCTGCCATGCAATGCTGATACATGTGTTCAAGTCTCAATACATAATGAGACTGAACACTTTTTTGTGTTACCGGCAGTTTTACGTGGGCACCGAGAAAACAGAGAAGCCCTTCCTGGAGATAAAATATTCTGCTTCTGTAACTTTTTCCATCTTGAAGATAGAATCGGGAAGTTTTTTATTCTATATTTGAAATCCCTCCCTTGGCTTCTTCAGTGGATGAAGGAATCATTCAAAGCCCTCTGGATCCTGTGCTTTCGTTAGCAGCGGTCGCTTTCCGAATAAATTTTTTTTGCCGTCGTTGGTACGGGACTACTCCAGGTTTTGAATTAAAACAAATGGCACCCAAACACAAAATTGTGTAAGTTCAACATTTCTTTAATTCAACTTTTGCATGTTCGGAGTCCCTTCGAGGAGGTTTCCAAAGAAATATTTTTAGACTCTGAAGAAGTCTGTAGAGTTTTAAAAATATCCGCGCAGGATACAAAGTTGAGAACGTCTGTGGCAAAATTTGTATAATGAAACAAGAAATTTGGCAAGCATAGTTTTCCGAAAGTTTTTTTTTTGAATCGGCAATATGTACGCAGAATTTGGCAGATCTTAAAGGTGTATAAGTCTTTCAATTCATCATTCTTTATGAGGAAAAATCTGACATGACTGACACTGGTGTTGTGTTCTACTAGTGGACGAAATCGTAGATAAGAAAACTTGATAGACAAAGTTTTTGCTGTTCTGGTGCATGTAAACAAACAATCATAACTGCCCGGAGTTGATGGTTACAGAAGCAAACTTTCATTGTAAGTCTGCTAATAACTAGTTTCTCTTTTTGAAATTCGGGTCAAAATGTTGCCTCGAAATCTTTGGAGAAATTTGACAGTAAGAATTGCAAATGGTTATAGTCTTTCACATAATAATTTATCTTCCGCAAGCATTCCTCGAGTCGACTTACAAAATAAAGTTCTAAGGTCCCGATAAAAACAGTTCGCGCCCAGAATGATGCTGTATCAGTGGCAACGCCGGTGTTCTGTTTGGTAGCACCAAGAATTGTACCAGTAAATATCTGCCCTGTTGGATACGCAGGAAGATTGACTTTTTTAGAAGATATTTTTAATATATTTAAATTTAGGTTCGCATTATTAGTGCTAGAATTCACTTAGATAAGTGAAATTCCCTTAGAATGCTTATTGAGACCTAACAACCCTTGAGTGTTTTAACGCACTGCTGAAAAATGTTTCATGTGAGCAGCAACTGCATTTCGTCTTTGATATTCGTGTTAGAGACTAGGTTGTGCTTGCTACTATATGAATGTCGAATACATTCCAAATGACAGAGCCATTTGCACCAGTTACTACATTCATGTGACACTCTTGTACCCAACGCGCACTAAGAAGTAAAGAAACTTGTAGGCCAATTTTTCAAATCTAGGAAAGGAGTCATGTAGGCTTGAGGAATTCTTTGCAAGTCTTTTTCGTATACTTTGTTTAAAAATTTACAATTTCAGAAATTGAACATTTTGAAGAGTGAGTACGTAACATATGACAGCAATCAGGATACTACTGGGTGTTCAGGATATTTTAGACAATCTCTTTAAGGAATAAAAGCGACCTTTACGATGCTTGTACGTGTGGTGGCTGCTTGTAGGAGTGCCACTTTTGTGGAAGAGATACAAAAATGAAATGAAGTAAGGAACCGGTATTTCGATGACACGGTCCTCCAGCATTCTTCTGCAGTTTTTCGACGAATCTTGCTGCGGAAATGCAATCAAAAGATCTTTTATGTTCCTCCCGACTAGCCACAGTCTCCTAGTCTCCTTTCCAATTCTCCTGTTCATACAATTTTTTTGGTACAAAGTTCAAAGAGCATTGAGCAGCATCCGAAACTTCATTATATTTTGACAGACGAAGAGCATCTGATACAGATAATTCTTCTCCAATTTTCAGGTAGGTTTCAGTCGTTCGTTCTTGCCACCATGAAATACAGGAATGAACTAGAAGGAAGCATCCAAATAATGTGTAGTATGATTCAATGTCTCCAACTAAACTGAAAAATAAGGAATTGCATTATTGGTACGGCATTATGTAGGATAATTCTTTTCGAATGTTAAGCCGAAGCAAGTAAGTAAAGTGGGTATTACTACAGGTAGTTGGTATGCGGTTGACTTTGTAATACAAAATTCTAAATTTCATAATGCAATTTGTGATATTTTAATTTACGTATTTTTTGTAAGTCATACACAATGATGAAAATTATAATGCGAAAACTTCCCCAGAAGGGCAAAAAGTAAATCACTATTTGATGAAATTGGCATTTAGTAAATAGTGGAAATTTTATTCGTTGCTCTGGGGCTGCCTCCGCACTGCATCATCAACGAGAGAAGTGCAACTCGTGTAGCTAAATGTTTCGCTTGGGAGTTGCACTTTTCACTGTGTGTTTGCATAAAACTGCCCTCTTCTTCTTAAATGATCTCAAGTAAGATGCTCTGACATCGGCCAGGTACTCACCATTCGGAATTTTGTCGTGGAAACACAGAGAAATACGTACAAACAATTATTGATAAGTTCATATTTTGCTCCCAGAATGTTCACATCAATTCTGACATCAGCAAAATAATTGAAGAACCTTTATTAATGCCAACACGTTTTACCATTGGGATTTCAATACCTTACAACTAGTGGCGTGGTGAGGGATGTGAGGAATGTGTGGATTAAACTTCCTTTTCCAAGGGAAGTACTCCCGGGTTACGTGAAATGCCTGCCTGAGCCGAGATCCGAACCCTGGTCCTCTCGGCTGCTAGGCCATCACGCTACCAGTACGCCATGGAGGCCATCACACAATAAAATGCAGCCAATGAACGCAGAACCTTTCTCGTGCTGGAAGCTCTTGTGCAGGAGCACCCAGTCCTTTGCACATGTGTGCACATCTATGCAGAAAAAAGAAAATTATTTCCAAGATATTAAAAAAAAACTTACATCACGTTTCTGATAGACTAACTTGTGCAAGGTTTCGCCTGCGATTTTGCAACTCTCAGACATCGATGTAATTGAGACTTTTGCGCGGCGAGCTGTGCCGGAATACATGGAAATTTTGACGGAAGCATTGAAATTCATGTTTTAATTGGTGACGCTTCACTTCCGCCTTCGCATCTGGGAAACGCTAGCTTGAATTTACAAATCCTAATCTGCAGTCACATCTGCATTTCAGTGCTTCCTCAAAAGGCTTACGACATTCGTTGCGACAACCACCCCCTCCCAAATGCCATTTTCTTGTTGCCGATTGTTCGTTAACTGAGCGTTGTAGTTTTTGTACGGAAATTACACTTATGCAATTGAATAATTTTATTTTGAGAAATTTGACCGAGATGTCCTACAACTTCATTTAAATTGGGATTAGTGACAGAGAGATGAGGTTTTGGGACCCTAAACACATAAGCACTGTTTATGAAACAGTAAATCGCATGGTCGAATGATTTCCAGTATACCAGCATGCCAGCATGCCAGGATGCCAGCATGCCAGGATAGCAGGATGCCAGCATGCCAGGATAGCAGGATGCCAGCATGCCAGGA
>VOMN01133507.1:0-18119 GCA_014899125.1 Orchestia grillus | reverse complement strand
ACTAGAAAAGGCTGTGACTCATTTTGAAATAAAATAAGTATTTAATACTGTATTTGTTATTTATTCCTTCATTTAGACGACGGTGCATTATAAAACATAAAAACTCTTGAACACCCACAGCCGAGACTTTTCTGTTAACCACTCCTCAAACATATGCAGGGGAACATCCTGGACCCTGTGTGCTTCGTACCTAGTGATCGGACGTCTCTGTAACTTTTTCAGGTAACTTTTAGTTCATTTGAGAAATCTGGCAGTAGTAGATGTTTCAAATACAACTAATAGTTAGCAGAAAATTTGCAGAGAGTGCTGAAATCAACAAAAGGTCGGAGTTACATGAGGTCCAAGGTGCAACAGTTTCCTTTATATATAATTCAGGGGTGCTTCAGAGACGAGTTATGGCTGTGCGCGTCAGAGAGTTTTTTTTAAGACAGAATTCAAGGACGCCCACCGGCGAATCGAAAGCGTATCGCCGGCGAGGTGGGACGTAGAGGGACGATCATGGGCGTGCGGAATCCAGCAGGGACGTGGTATAGACGAGCGACGCGGATGGCCGAGGACGTATAGAGGCCGATAATTTAGGCCAAAAAGTAGACATTTCGTCGGTGATTCACCGGTGATTTGCCGGCGATACGTCCTTAAGTTCGTGCTTGATCGTTCTTAATTAACCGGCAATGCGTCCTTGATTTTTACGAGATACGACTCCCATCACCATGTTTCACAGTGGGAACTATTTTCTCTGTTTGAACACTTCACCTGTTCTTCTCCGGGTAAAAGAAACGTCTCTCTGACTGAAAAATTCCACCTGACCCAAGAACTTATGACTAAAATCTAACGATTGACGAATGCTTCAATATCGAAACCAAAGAAGCTGATATAAAACGTTCCCCGCGACAACGCAGGTGCGCTATCTCTGATGAAAGAAAAAAAAAGAAGAAAAATAGTTTATTCCAAAGTTAGTCACATACAAAGCATATACCTCTTGGTTTTTCAGTTAGTAAAATTACAGCCCTAAAATTAAAGCATGAAGGTCTCGATAGCACTTCCATTTGGGATGTGCAGGAACTACAATCTAAATAATACGAATGGAAGTCGCGTTTAAACTTCGGATCGTGATTCGAACATCGAAAACTAAAAATTATCAAAATCAAACATGACAATGCCTGAAGTCTCAATGACAAATTGAATGTCATACGATTGATGATGGTAACCTATGATATCGATATTTCATGTGTCTCAGAACCGAAGTTCGACTAGCGTACACAGAGCTAATATTTCAGTATTCCAAATCACTACTTGAATCCATTTGATGACGTCAAAAGTATGTGATGCAGCGGATCATGCATTTTCGTAAGAGTCGTTTACTCAGCATCTCAACTTCTAACAGCTGAAACGTCTGAAACAGCTGAAATAACCAGCAGACTAAAATACTTTACGGGCTAAGCTTATCGCAAATGGTTCGAGAACCCACTAGGATTACCGAAACCTCAGAAACACTTCTTGACCAAGTAATTACAAACAATCCTAATGCAATTTCAAGTACGGAAGATCTGCTATACCTTTCAGATCACCTTTCGGTAGAATGTGGAATCAGCATTGCTAAAGAGAAACAGAACCCACGTCTTATTACCTAACGCTCAAAAACTCTGTGCACACAAACTATTTCAAGAAAAACTGTTAGACAGGGATAAAGAGTTTTATATTATGGAAAGAACTAACGACATCGACGAACAAGTTGCAATCTTTAACCGTACTTTTGCATGCGTCTTACATGAATTCGCATTTTTCACTATTGGGAGGACTAAGCCAACGTGTGCGGTCTTTATTACGGATGAAATAAAGTAGTTAGGAAAACAAAAAAATTACCAACACGAGTAGAATCTCAACAGATCGAACATTGTCTTAAAAAATTAATTTAAATATCATCAAAAAATCTCCTTAAAAGGGTATCAGGAGCAAAACAAGAGCTCTTCCACCAGGAACTGTTGATAGCAAAAACTTATTCAAATAGAGCCTTGGAAATCATCAGAGAAGGCACACAATATAAAACCAATGATCACCAGCGTAATTTCGAAAATTCCTCAAAACTGCCGTTAATTTCAACACTTTCGTTTCAAAATTCAGCGAGGGAGTCTTCAACGAAACGTTTAAAGCAACTGTACGCAAACCTTCAACCAAAAAACAAGTAAGGTTTCAGATTTTGATACAAAGAAAACATGGCGACCTAGTCCTATTAATCTATCAGACATACACAGAATTTTTTTCCGTTGAAAAATATGAGGGCGGTTGAGCATGACAATATCAGACTTCAGTATAATAAATAAAGCTTCTCTGTTACTGCACCAATACTTCTTTGGATAATCAATACTTCTATTGCCACAAACAAATTTCTTGATTAGTGGAAGCATTTCGTATTCAAACCATTGCATAAATCTGGTGACATCAATACAGCATCAAATTACGGACCGATCAGCGAATTACCTGATACGTCGATGATTTCAGAGAAAGTAAAGACAAATCAGCTTTTTACCCACCTAAATGAATCGAATCTACTACACAAAAATCACGATGCGTACAGATGAAAAAAAAGCGCCCAAGACGTCCTACTCAACACGACTGAAAAAATTGATTTTGAGTTAGACAAAAAGAAAAAGAAGGGAGTTAGAAAAAGGTAACTCTTTGACCTCTCAATATCATTCCCCCCTATGGTTTGAGAGCTATTTATCAGACAGACCTCATCAGTTTCTATTCTAGAAAACTCAACAGCAGCCTTCATCAGTCCCTAAAAGATCAATCCTCGGCCCACTTTTGTTTTCTATTTTTATAAATGATTTCCCATCAATGGCACTGAACACAATAATTTCGATGTATCCAGATGATGTCCAAATTGCAATAACAAGTACTCCACACAAAATGCTAGAAACTAAAGCAATCGCTGAAAGCCTTTTAGACAGCTTATAATCATGGTACGATCAAAATGGCCTCAAACTTAATGCGAGCAAAACGCAATTAATTATTTACGGCTCTAAAGATGCAACGAAAAAACTACCTAAACTAACTTTGACTCTCGGGAACGAGGTAATCAAGCCTGTGGATAAAATAAAAAATCTAGGAGGGTGGTTCGAACAAAACCTGACCTCTAAAACCCATGTAGAAAAAACATATAAAATAACAAATAGAACCATAATGTTTTTTCAGCTGGTAAACAATGTGGTAAAAGAAAAAAAACAGACTATTCGCCATTCAATTTCTAGTGTTACCACGTTTCGACTACTGTAGTTTGAGATATTCCTAATTCTTAAATTCTTCAGAAAGAGCTACAAAAATGCATGAGTTTCCCAAAAGTTGTTCGTAGAGGTAATTTTAAAACATGTAATTATGCAACCTCCATCCTAAAAAACTGAGCTGGATCCCCATACAGTAAAGGTTTCTCATTCATGAAGCCCTTCCTGTTTTCTGCTCTTTACACCCCCTCAGAGCGATGCAACAATTGTCAAATTCCTGCCCTCCAAAGCAGGAAACAAAAAATAAAATAGAAAAAATTATGCCTTGCTGAGCTACCGTTCATCTGACATAGGGCAAAAAGTTCTGTTAATCTCAAGAACCTCATTATGGAACAATCTTCCTGCGTGCCTAAAAAACCCCGGTCACCAAACATTTTCAAGGAAAAACTGTGTCTGATCATTTTGAGTTTTAGCAGTAAGACACACGTATACCTATCAATGTATGTATGTATGTAATGTATGTGTAGGTATAAATAAACCTTTACAATTTCAGCATCGAAATTTGATTTAGCGTCATTCCTTCTGATATATTTTGCGTTAGTATCACGAACAGAGCTTGTACCTACCGGCTAACACCGCTGTTCTCAGAATATGCGTTTGCCTTTCTTGTGCATCGAGCGTTGTGCAAGAGCTATTGGGTGTGGAACCCTTAAAGGTTCGATACAATACACATGTATTTCAAAATATCGGTGCTCCATCATTTTAAATTTTAGTGAAGAACTGACGTCTTACATTCATATGCACCATCATTTGCGAATCAGCCAATCGCAAATGCTCATAATATTTTGTATGAATCATTACCCTTTTTGTTCGCATTCCGCGGATTATTTATTGCATTAGAGATTCTAGGTCACTAGGTCATTTTTGCACAGTAATTTTCATTTCCAAATGTATGCACAAAGATCACATAATGTTTTTTAGGATAATATTCCACTTTTTGGGCTTAGCATGGAATCAGCAAACAGAATTCGAAGTTTCAAAGCAACTTCCACCCGCAATTTTAAGGTTGTAGACTTACCAATCACAATTAAAAGTTTCATCGCGATTTTCACATCTTAATTTTATGGCTGTAATCTTACTAGTTGAAAAACCGGTGTAACCTGTTCTGCATGTGACTTATTTAGGAATGAACGACTTTTCTTGCATTCTTTCATACTGAGATTCTGCGACAACACTTCACCTGTGAGCTTTGGTTTTTTATTAGCTTCTCGTGCTACTTGTCTTGCCAAGTTAGGTGAAAGCTTATTCTTTCTTCCTCGTCCTGCAAGATTCTGGATGGTATTAAAGTTTTTGTACATCTGTTTAATACTTTGGACAGTTGATACAGTGGCTTCTAGTGGCTTCCAAATTGATTTATAGCCACTACGGTTCTTGTGATGGTCTACTGTTTTCCGTCTTAACCATGCACAGACGTTTACCTTCACCATGTTTTCTGAACAGTAGCTAAAGTTGAACTAAGGTATATCGCGGATGCTGACGTTGTGGTAAACTAATAAGAATGCTCAAAAAATCTGGACTATCTGAATTACTAAATTTATTTCACACATTAATCCAATAATATTGTTATGTTGCACGGTAGGTGTTTTACAGCAAGGTATTGAGATGGGTAAGATTAAATATGAAGTTGATTCATTTTTTGGCGTTATTTCTTTAAATAAATTAATTCATGAGCTCTCATTTTCCGTCTTATTCCCGAACAATTTCAGAATTTTTGGTGTTACCATTCCAAACAAAATAGCTTTTAATGAAGAATTTATTTAAGTATATTCAAGAATAGTTCAGGGGTATGAATAATTTTGCACATACCTGTACTTAATATCAATTCACCATTACATTGGAATGATCGTGACCTTTGTTATCCTGCTTATTTTACCCATACACTTGTTGAACTTGTGACACTGAAATAATTCAAGTAACATTTGACTGAAGGAGAGCAGCAACGAAGTTAAATGAGGATGAGAAAAACAGTACATAAGTCCCACTACGTAACATATTTATGTACGAGTAGGTCAAACTGCCAAGTTCATTGGGTTGAGAGCGAGAAATTTTCAAAGCCACCATTCAGCAGAAATAATCTTTGTTCTTTCAATGATACCTCGATATATTTAGATCGTAGGAGAATGCCCTATGTCATGTGGAAACGTAACCTCAGAGTTCAAAAACCAAAATTATTCTAGAAATAATTTCGTCTCAGTGTTTAAGCTAGTAGAAATCCCAGATAAGGTTTGTCGTTTGATTAATTGATATCAAGAGTTTTTCAGTTACCAAGTGTGACGCCAGTTAACCGAATCACTATCTCAACCGGCTTGTTCAGATTTGAAACCCGTGAGTCGTTCTTTAGATATTTTACTTTATAGTATGTAGATCCACAGCAATTGTTTTTGATGTTGTGATCCACCTCATGAAATATCAAATCCATAACATGAATGGCTGAGTACCTCCAACGCAGGAAAGTTCAGTAAATGCCTTCGCCCTCAGTAACCACGTGTAAGTTATGGAAACCTACTTCTTTATTTCAATGGCTTCTGTCAGAAGTAAGTAGCGCATTTGGTAGCGATTCTCGGCTGAGCAGCAGGTCCCGCGGTGATCAAGCGATACTCTGAAAAGAAATAAAACTCCGATTTTGATTAATATCGTAAACTAATTGATAGGACATTTATAAGCCGGGCAGAGAAACGTGGCAAACAGAACAGTGAAAATTCCATTAATTATTTACCTAGTCACATTGACCAGGGAGCGAATGAGCTTAAAGAATAGCTACAATTTGGTAATGACAAACTACTATTCAACTGAATTAATCCAGGATTAATTCCCGCCTCTCGCGTATTCGCAAACCTGCAACGACTCACTTATAGTAGCCGTCTGACCGACTCAAACGAGCTGCTCCAGGTGGACTATCGCAGNGCGTCGGGTCCCCAGTATTCTCATTCTGGCTGACCGAGTTCGCACGCCTACGTTCGACTTGCGGTCAGCAACTCCAGCGTTCCCCTTGAATTCTCCAAGTTCTGGGCTTTCTTTGGCTCACGTTGCCGATCTGCGTCTGGAATGCGCACAGCGTCTCACACGCCTCTCGCATTCTGATGTACAAGCACAGACCTTGCCTGCGTCGAACCTGTCTACATATATACAATAAAACCTGTTTTATACAGTTTTATACACACGCTGCCCAAAATGTAGCCATTCATAAGCTCCCTTGACAAAAATGAGCCACATGTTAATAACATGTCGTAGGACCTGTACGGGCACAGATAATTGTAGCAATTGTGGGAGACATTCAGTCTACAAGAGTCCTAATGAACACCTGGTTGATTTTAGACCACTCTTGTATCGATTGATCTCTGAGGGCGGTCACAGTACCACGAAGATTTTCTCGACGTCTAGCTTGTGGAGGTCCAACAATTTTTCTATTGGGTTCATGTCTGGGGACGCAATGGCTAATCTAAATGCCTGGCATTCCTGAAAAACAATGCATGCCGAACAATGACGGTTCTAGCTCGATGCACCCGACAGTTGTACTGAAAAATGAGCAAAGAAACATACTTTTCTTAACTCAGATATTGTGCCAATGGCAAAACTTTTTATGTAGCAGGTCAATATGACCATACTTGTTAAGTTTGACGGATACTTCGATAAAAGAACCCACTTCTATATGATTGAAGCAGTCTCAGAACATGGCAGACCCTTCTCTTTCTCCTCCTCGAGTTGCCCCTTTCACACAAGTTTCTTTGAAAGCTTTATGAGGCCTTCGATCAAAACTACGGCGGGCAGTATTGCCATAGAAACAGAATCGTGATTCATCTGACCATTTGACACTTCTCCACTCCTCTACACTATAGTCTAATGTGCGTGTACTTTGGCTCAGTTAAAACGAATGATCTTATAAGCAGGAGTTAACATCTGCCGTTCACGAGCTACCCTGTTCCATGTATCCAATGCATGGAGTTTCTAACGAAGAGGGCCATCAATGACGTTTAGCAGTAGTTCTATCCTTGATGCAAAGCGATTCTGCTTGAGAATTCGGGACAAACGACGATGGTCTACATTGGTTGGAATTTTCTCCTGACAACAATTTTGCCTAGAATTTCCGTAGGTATCGGATCATTTACATTGTTGGTGGGCAAACAAATAACAGTGAGGCATGAAATACCAGTGAAGTCCGCTACTTGATTCACTGGCTGTCTCTTAGCCCTACGAAATACAATAGCTTCTTTTTGACGTTCTGAGACGTCTTGCTTTCGTCCTATCGTTGAGGAAAAACTAAGAAACAAGTCTATACCTTGCCAACTCTAAATGAAGACTGATGCTTATTCAGTACTCGCATTTCACCTAAACCTCGGTCACAGCTTTGAAAAGTGATTGATGAGCATAGTAAATAACTAGAGCTCGAAAAACAATAGGTGACTCATTTTTTGTCCGAGGAGCTTATATTTTAACTAGTGAAACTATTTCATCTTTCGTAAACGCTGTTCTCAAATTATAGGCAATTCTTTAGTATTAGTAACGGTAAGTTGGATCTATTTGATATTTATTAGGAAATTAGGAAGGTTCTTAGCGATCTGTCTGGAATTATCATGAGTTCCTGATATTCTATTTTGATACGGTCAAATTGAATGCATGCATTAGTCATATCTGTTAATGATTTTCTCACTAAAATGAATTATACAATAACTTTAAATACAATGAATAATGACCTGAAAAAAGCTCAAATAAGAGAAGATGAATAGAATATGAGACAAGGTTTTGCAACAAACTTCTTACACTAAAATACAACGGTAAAACCTAAACCTAGAATTGAATTGAACGCCCTATACAGAATGTTCTCTAAAATCTGGGACTTTTTTGGGTCCCAGATTATATCATTGTTCATATCTCCGGTTTTAGATTGGGATAATTCAAATATACTTCTGACTTTATAAGGAATTCTTGAAGAAACATAAAAAACACTTATGAAATTGAATCAGGAATGGCACGCACCAAGAGGAATGAACTCTGACAATGTACAGTTTTGAACAAAAGGCTCGCTCACGTAAACGGTAAATAAGTAGGTATTTTCTGATGTTTCCTAATTTGTGTATTCCGAAAGCAAATAAAATATCCAGTTTTCATAATTTAAATTAACATTATTTAGTACATTTGGCCTTACATAGTATCCACGAACAAGTTCGCCGTTGCGCTCAACGTTTGTCTCTACTTGAACTCCGAATTTATTCAGTGCAGTTTTTCTGATGATCTCTGGGTAATTCGTTCACGCATTGAACTCGCACTTCATTCGCCGATGCAGGATTTCCAAATTTATGGCTGGGGCTTTGAAGACTTGATTTTTCATTCGAACTCATAAGTAATTGTGATCATTGAGACAATGGTGAATTTCTTCAACTTCATACAATTAAGTTTAAACGCAAAATTGGACTTGCCCAAGGCCCTTGAGGCCATACTGCTGGCATTCTTGATTTGAATATTGTTTATAAGTTTTCGGATCTCTACAAAAAGAAATTGCAATATTGCGAAAAAAATTATTCAAAATATTTTTATTCATTTGGGTCGTTGGACCCCACTTTCTGGTGAACTGACTTTCATGCTGAAATTAAGAATTGATGAGTTGACTTTCGTATTTTATTACTATTGAACGGGAAACCAGAGCTTCCGAAATAATTTTTGGGCCTAACTGCGTTGTGAAATCTGACGTACTAATACGTAGCGGGGCGGTCTAGGTGATAGCTATGTATTGTGAAGGAAGCAATGTAATGCTTAGTAAAGTTTTGGCATACTGTATCGGCTAACGTATCAATTACATAAATTAAATTTCAATGAAAGGGATTGAACATGATTGTAGTATCATCAAAACAGCACTACAGATGCAAACATTTCATACCATGGTCATTTCTCTGATTTCATACAATGATTTTTTCGTTTTGTAATACGATTCGCTGCCACAGTAAAGCGACACCAAAGAAAAATGCGACAAGGCAAATATTTTTCCCGGTTATTAATCTGGGTTAACTATGGATTGTTGGCTCAGAGAAAGAATCGCCAAACGACTGTTTCACTAATTCGTTGTCACAGTGACCTTATTAATTTTTGTTGGACAGAACATTTACATAGTTTAATCGAGCTTTAATAACGAACACGATTCAAAACGCTTTATTCATCGCCACAAATAATTCGGCATTGAGTTGAGCACACCCTCCACGTAGTAATTAACTTCGTTGATAATTGACCTTCTCTGTACGACACGTTCATTTCCCTCCAAAGTTCAGACGTGCAAGGGGGGAAAAGTGTTTGTAGCATAAATTTTTTGACATTTTTTATGTTAATATTTTTACTTTTGAAATGCGTTCAACCTCAGAAGTTATATAACATTTATATTCTACTAAGACGCCATGGGAATTCACAAATACCATCATCAGTTATGTTTTATATATTCCTGAAAACTTTGTCATTCAATAGAAGAGCAAGATATGTGTTCGATTAAAGCGCAGTTTATGGGTTCTATTAAAGGGCAGGATATATTTCGGTCGCTGAGCACTGATTGTATCAATCAATTTTTGTAAAATAAAATTCCTCGTGTTGTAAGGAACCTTCGTTTCATTTTTTTAACGTTTCGGTTTGTTGCTTATTGCTAATGAGGAATTATAGTCGGTAATTTGACTCATTCCATACGAGACGATTTAAGGAGTATCAGTTTTACAGAAACGATTTTATAAATTGTAGAACATTTGTAAAAAAATTTCACAGACTATGTGAAACTTTTTTTAATACCGATTGTTTCGACCTCAGCGCGGTCATATATCAGACTCTAGGAAATTAAGAGCTTTGCTGTTAGAGTCTCTTTAGCTGCTGGACACACCGATTCCTACTTCCTAGTTCACTGCTGTCTTACAAGTCGTTCGAACATTTGTTTTAAAGTCCAGAGATAACTGCAAAGCGCCAGTAGTGATATAGAAACTATTTCAAATAGGAAACGACATTGTCGGGGTTCAGACAGAACCAGGACGCCCTAATTCATCGATCCTGTCGAAGCTATTGTCATAGGAAACACTGGAAGGTACATGAGAACACGTTGTAGAGAGCTGTAGGTTGACGAGACGACCATCTGACTTACTGCTCATGACGATATCCAACTACCAGTGAGTGAATGGTCCATGGCGGTCCAGGACATACAGATAAAGCCATGAACGGACCACCATTCTTCTCATTCATGTAGTCAAATTCTCTTCTCTTTTGTGAGCTGGCTTTTCTTTTCTGCATATAAGTGGATTGGAGACTAAATATAAAGATATTTTTTAAGCGGGGAAAAAATAACCTTAGGGATATTTAGCTTTGAATATGAAAAGGGATTCTACTGTATGCCCATTTCGTTCTACACTCAGGAGAGCGTACTGAATGCGATTTTTTTCGTGTGGCCAATTTAGAAAACCAGTATTCGTATAACACCTTGAGGTGTCATATGAATCGGTATTCTAGAATGTATGCTTTTTTAATTTTAGTAGTATTCTCTCTAACGTTAAGTTGGTAATCTGAAAATATTTTGAATTTTCAGGTCTTTCGAACGGCAGTTCAGGAGCGAATAGCAACAACCTCAACGGATCAAAGAAATCATTAGATTTCTTATCTACGTACGAGAGCACCGTACCAACTTCCCGCCATGCAGTGAGATACCCTAGAGATGCTCAAAACACGTCCCGAGTGCTCAGAGTGCGAGTACCAAAAAATGAATCCGTTTCAAACTCCCACTCCTCAAGCGTAATGTTTTGGCCTCCGTCGAAACCAACTACGGGGGAAGTAAATAACGTGAAGAAAGAGAATCACAGCTTTCCGCCCGGGCTGGAGTCGGCAGCACAAAGACGAGTATTGTATGGAGGGGGCTATGGCTACGATGCTGATCCCAGGGACCCCTGGTTGCAAGACAGGAAAAGAGACGAGGCAGATCGCTTGCAAGATCGCTATCAGCTTGCATCACCTCGTGACTTGTTTGGGAGGATCAATGCCGAAACTCACTCGTTTGCAAATCCTCAGCCGTACGAAACCGAGTAAGTAAATTTGTTATGGTTGCCTATATGTTGCGTGATAGAGGCGCCACATTGATGAAATATTTTGTCATTGATTATTTTGCTTTGTCATTAAATCTCTGGTCAGACTAGTTCGTGAGAACATATTTGTAAACGAGTTTGATATAATTATGAATGATAATTTATGTATGTTACTCCACAAAGTATTTATAAATTGTGTTTAAAGTGTGGAACCAAATAGTACTCGAAGTATTTATTTTCGAAACTTAAATTTTAACTTCCTGTCGTATAGAAACTATGACGATTTTTGCAATATATAGGGGCTAGCATTATTTGAAATTAAAACTTTGCGCACTCAAGTGTGCGATAGTGTTTGATATTCAAACACGAAATTATTCACTCAGCTCATAACGTTGCTCTTTGATTGTAGTAAAACTTTTTAAAATCATGACTGCACAATTCTTTTCGAACGTCTAAATTAAGTTCATACTTATATTGAAACTTTATCTTATTTTTCTTTCGACCTTTGCCAATGCAAAGACAAAATTATTTCTGGCATTCGCCACATCACCGATGTACGTACTTTGAAAATTATCTTGTCCGATTCAAGTACGTAATATACGAGTACGTCCATTCTATCAATAAATAGACACTAAAGATTTACAATGATGCCATGCCGTGTAAGTTTCTGTTTTCACGGGGAAGCTTTTTCCAGATTAAGCGAAACCGGTGAACTACGGTATTGGAAAATGCACACAATTTTACCCTTGATAGGCTTCCTTAAACAAAATCTTTAAATAAATTTGATCTTGTGAATTTCATAGATTTGTTAACGTTGTTGTGAGATCGGCACAGATGCATACAAATACACACCATGACACTTTAAGGTCTCTCTTAGCTGAACTATATTGTCGTATATTTGCCGTACAGTAAGGATAAAAAGAAAAATCAAAGTCATCAGATTATACTGAAACAATTCATCATCACTGTTCTGAAATGGAGATCAAATTCATACATAAAATTGCATGAAAGACTATGATATAAGTAAATATGACATCCATAAATAAACCATTCTTGAAAAATATGGAACTGCATTTATCTCCGCCTATGTTTAAAGATGTCGAGGGATTTTAAAACAATGAGGTCATCTTTGGAACGCCCTTCAATAAATACACAAATGTATGGATTCAAAAATGTGTGACGGTATACTCGATGAAGCCTTTATTGTTACAATGGTCTCTAATTAATGAAAAAGGTAGTTTCAATAAAAACAGTCAAGTTGGAAAAGAGACTCCCCTGTGTTGAGTACGCCGCACAAGCACGTGAAGAGGGGTGCTGCCAATGTAGGACTGCTCGCACCAGTCGCACGTACATCTACAATCTACACCACTGAGGTGCTTGTCAACACAGAAAGGGTCTCCTTGTTTTTGAAATATGAATTGATTGTTCGACTAATTCTAAAATAAACATAGGTATAAATACAAGGGATGTATCTATAAGTTATCGAAATTACATGATATTTCATTTTACTCCATTGTGTCCCAATAAATGGTAGTTGGGAATAAAGTTGTAATATTTAGGTAGAATTTTTGAAATTGAATCTAATATACGTTTTCCAAGCAGTAATTTCAAAATAAAATATGATTAAAACTTAACTTATACTTCACTATTAAAATGCAGCAGCCTCCATTCACGGTCATTTATGTGCATGCAAAATGACACACCCTTGATATGAAACATCCATACCGACGCGTTGAGTCGCGGATGCAATTAGAGAGCACTAGTCATGTTTATCGTCGTGGCTCTTTGATTATTTTTCAGTTCAAATTGTGCTGAAAAATTAGTCTCAATTGGTCTCTATTAACGTAATCAATAACACATTTAAAAAGTATTCAAGCACCTACACGTCAACTGAGAACATCTAAAAGCCTATTAAAATCATAAAAATACCAGTGACAGTATTTAATTGGCCATTGAATTTACAAAAAATATTATTTTAGACTTGGTTAAACTTGTCGAAAATAAGCCCGAAAAATTCAAAAAGTTTAAAACTTCAATGCGTATAGTTTTGTTTGTCCATTTAGAACCTTATCAACAGTCATACCGTTGAAAGCCAAATCAGATCAATTTTTTATTTTAAGAACTACTCTTGCATCCAACAATGTCATAACGCAATATCAATGTTTGTGACTAAGTACATTCGAATGCTTCGGAAGGATTCTCTCAATCTACCATAAGTTCTAGAATACTTTCTCCTAATAACAATGATCCAGTTCGGAGCAGACAAATGGTTTGCGGACGAACCGTAGCCTGCCTCGCGAAGATAGGTTTCAATCTCGCTCGATATGACTCAAGGTCGCAGTGCTTGAAGAAAACAATGAAGTTTAGTGCTAGTAGAATGTCATTCTGGCTTACCTCGAAAGGATCAATGTCGAAACACATTCATTGGCACACCCTAAATTTTTGCTCATTTGCAAGTATGAGGTATGTTCAGAAGGTAAAAGTTTTAAGCTTTTGACGCTTAAAAGGAATTCTTTCATTAAAGTTTGGAGCACTGGATTCAAGTTCAATGCGTTGAGAGTAGAATGCATATGCGTTTGTCTCAGTCGGGTGAAAACCCCTGTTGCTGTGCTGTGTTGAAATGAGCAACTCTATTCCGAAATCCGGCCAACTACGAGTTGAGGAACGTTCTCCAGTTTCTTCTCGCAAGGAAAACACGCCGTTCCATGCTATTAAGATAATTTAAACTATTAATGGGAATGTTGTCATAAGCCATACTAATGTGTGCGAATGGTTCGTGGTTTAAAGATGGCGGAAAAAATACTCATGATTACTAAAGAAATGGACGTCAATCAATCATGACTGATAAGATGGTGATGTCTTTTGGTACAGTTATGGGTTTCTCCTTATTGAATTTTTGTCCTAGAGAGAATCAATTATGCTACGACATACTATGAAGCCCTCTTGAAATCACTAGGGTGGGACACTATCAAACCTAGCACCTTCAGTTTTTTATTGTTTCGCCTCTGAAGTCCCCTGTGGGTTATAAACGTTTGCGACCAACGGTACAGTTCAAAATGGCATCAAACAATGGGTCAAATTCAGAGACGCGGAAACATTTTTGACGGAGGTATAAGACAGCTCATCCTTCGGCTTACTAAGTTGAATTAAAATAAGGCAAATACGTCTAAAAACCGTATTTGATGTGCATATTTGAATTTTGTGCATTTTCTGTAAAGTTTATTGTCGTCTCGATTTACAAAAAATGGAATATTTTTATGTTTTGCATATGAATTGTAAAATAAGTTCCTTAGAACGTCAGGGAAACATCAAAACTTCAAGTTTTCAAATCATCAATTAACAAAACTCTACAACATGATCAAAAAGCTAACTAATTACATAAACGATGCGTGCAATAATTTCTGACATTGTATATGGTCAGGCTCTGACGTGATAAAAATGAGTTGATGATGGGCTTCATGGCGTACAGGTAGCGTGATAGCCTCGCAGCCGAGAGGATCTGGGTTCGAATCTCGGCTCAGGCGAGTCATTTCACGTAACCTGAAGGTACTCTAGGAACTAGAAACCACACATTCTCACATCCCTCACCAGACCAGCAGTTGTAAGACATTGAAAACCCAACGGTGAAACGTGTTGTAATTAATAAAGTTTCTTTTAAAGGTTGTGATGTCAATCAGGCGCGTAACCGTGACAGGATTTACCAAGTCCAGCGGGGATATCTTATGAGTGGAAACAATTAAAAATAAACAGAATGATACTCGTATTTTGATATGCTGAATTGCATATTCTATGCCATTTACAAATGCAATTATGTAACATCTGCGATAAAAATTGGGACGAATTCCAAATAGCTTTGATAAAATTACTTTACGTTTCATTGAGTAATGCCATCTGAGAGTATATAGAAGCATTAGGAAGATAATTACGATGTAACGAAGAATTTATTTTGATGATGTACAATAAGCAGCACCTAAATCGGTATGAGAAGGTTTTTCATGTATCTTTTAATTCTGTGGAATAGCTAAACTTACTGCCGTCACATTAAAAAGATATTACATAGACATTGAAAAAATACACTGAAGGTCTGGTGAAATTTAGTACGCTCAAAAAGAATTACCTATTTACCTTTTTGTAAATAAAAGTTAAGGAAAATAGTGGAATTTAACATGGAAAATTCAGTGACATGCAAAAGTGTCGCACATTTTAAGAACTGTGTGTACATTTTTTTCAAATATAGATAATGGCTTGGTTGAAAATTGGCCTGTAAGTTATGTTTGACGTTAATTTTCAATCTGTAAAGTAAAAAATGTAATGAAAACGTTTGGATACTGAGGAACTAATGAATAATTGAAGAAATGCTTCATTGAAAACATGAACTCATTAATTAAGTTTAATGCAGAAGCCTCTGTTCATCTTCGCTGCTTGCAGTCGATTACGAAAGGAGGTGACGACCATCTAGCCTGAGAGGATTTCTGCCCATTCATCTTTACAGACGCTAATACATAAATTGTACAATATTGCAAGGGATTCTACGGTGAAAACTCAACTTTAACTTTTTAAAAGTTTTTTATTGAATTGAAGTCTGGCGAATGATATGACCACAGTGAAACATCAATTCTATTATCACAAAGCTATTTCTGATAAGCCTTAGCTGAGTGTATTGAATCATTGTCCTTTTGAACAAAAAATTGAGTGTCAAGATTTAATGATCTAGTAATAGCTCGAAAAATTTTATCCAGAATGTCGCGGGATTTGAAACCACTTACGTTTTCTTCATTTATCTCTGTTTCATCGTAATCATTTGAGAAACACAAATCCGACACCTTAACCTCTACAAAATTTTGTTCAAGGGATAGTATTCCTTGAATTAATAACCTTTCCCTTCTTCCTTCCAGGTTGAGTTGATGCATTGTTCTCGATAAGTTCAATTTTGATTTTAATAGACCGCAATATATTTTTCAATGACTCTCAAAATTTGTTCTACATTGTAGCAGCAAGTTTCACGCGGCCATTCACAGGTTTCTTTTCTACAGTAGAGTTTTCCGGGGAGATTTCGAGCGTAAGCCAACACAATGAAGGCTGCAACTAATGGTCTCCGTGCTCTCACCTGTATCCCTGCGTGCTTCAAAGCACGCTGAATATGTTTACGGGCTGGAAAAGGGTTTTGCTTCACTCTTTGAGCGATCAACTTTGGTGAAACTTCTCCAAATTTTCAGTTATGAAACTTTTCAAAATTTGTCCAACACTTTGCAAATAAGCAGTTGTATCTATGAACGGTTACTCGTACCGTACCTATGAGAATGTCGAATTTAATGGATATTTTCTGGAAACTAATTCTTTCTTGTTAATGACTCTCATTACTCTTAGGCTAATTATACCTAATGGTTCTTTTTTCCCTGCAGTTTTAAGAATTCAACTGCAAAACGTGTTAATACGACTGGCATCAAAGCAGTGTGTAATTTTGCGCGAATTTCAAAATGCAGTTTAAAGAATTTTGGCATGCAGAGTAAATACTTTACTCTGCGAATCGAATCATATCATCGTCTAAGAGAATGTTATGAAATTTAGGCCTGTTTAACACTTTCACCTAAGGCATTTTGACAAAACGGGCAATAAGTTCCAAAATATTCAACCATTTCAACTTTCTTCATAACATTGACAATTAGCATTCTTCATAAACTTAGACCAATAGTAAAACCAAACAATCAGTGTATTTTGAAATAATAAAAAAATTTCAAGTATTTAATACCACTGTGTGTCATAGTACAGTATTAACCATTGACTCTAATCGTAATTTAAAGAGGACATTTTAAATGATCGTTGTCTCCAAACAACCGTTCAACGAGTGGCAGGAACACCGCAATGCGCCATCAAAAACACTGAACCGTTAAGTTAGCTCCATCGGAGAGGTCATAAGTGAGGACGATTAGACAGAGATATGTATCACTATCCAAAATTGAATCGAGTAAGTAATTATCAGGTAATTTATCATCAAAATTCATATTCATGCACTGTTTTTGATGAAAAAAGAAAATAGCGGTTGGCAGATGAACGTCTTGTCAAGACTCTTACTTCGCCCCTAAAAGCATGTTCCTAATTTGCACATCGAAGTATGTTCTCTGTTAACATCATGTTGGGATCTAAAGAGTCTGGTTTCCCGAAGTAGCTTAGAACTAATCTATTTTGAAATTGATCCATCACAGCACAAATTTTTTCGTTTACGATACCGTCAATGAAAAACAAACTTCTACCTTATTTGATGACATTAGTATTTTTTAAATTCTACGTGAGTGCTAACTGGAATTTCTATTTCAGTTGAAAGAGCTTCTTAAAAATGTGAAATGCATTTCCCTAGTGTACTTTTTTCTGTCACAGATGACTACTTGTCGCACTCGTACAGGTTGTTTTAAAACTAATGGTAAAAACGTTGACAGTATATATAAAAATCAAAATGAACGAATTTTTCATAAATGAGTAAAAATTCAAACATTAATCGTTGTGGAGATACTAAAACTTGAAGTGGAGCACACTTTTCCCCTACGAATGAATAGGATGCTTTGAACCAGTACTATGGCCATCTAGGACTCCAAATTTGACACCTTTGTTCTTCTACCTCTGGTGACACATGAACGGTTTAATTAATAAAATACCAGTGGAGAATGAAATAGATCTTGTTAGTAGGATAGTTGACGCTCCAGGACTCATTGATAAATTTGTCCGAGAATCACCTCTGTGACTAATAGGCAAATATTTGGAACACTTTTTGCTTTAAAAAATTCAGTACTTAAGTTCGTGTAATGAAATGAGC
>VOMN01133505.1:0-15257 GCA_014899125.1 Orchestia grillus | reverse complement strand
TCTACGCCAGCGCATGGCTTCCCACGCCTGTGAGCTTTGCCTGCACACCGTGGTACGGCCTGGGTACAGTGTAGCTCACAATGTAGCCTTATACTACGTGCTAACATACTTACAGTAAACGCCTAATTTCCTATTGTCATGCAAGATGCTTCAACGTAAAAATCAGACTGCAAATGTGCGTTTACCTAAATAGCAATGTGTAGTTTTACAGAGTATGCGGAGATTTGGTAAACTTGGAAGGTTTATTTCTTTTCAACGCAGAGAATTTCCATGTATTTAAAAGGAAATTTATTGCAATTCACCGTAATTTAGACACTCGTGCGAAGAGCAGCGTGTCGTAAGCAACATATCAGATCTGTAGTTTTTCAAAAGCTTTTATTTTTTAATTTTCCCCATTATTTTATTATATTTATACATTGTTTCAACCTGCACTTTCCACCGCCGTTTTCTGCTCGAATCACTAACAAAGCTGTACGTATTGTGCAAATGTTTGAAGAAAATCGGCTTGAACTCGAAACGTCCAACTTGCAACAACGTTTTTAAATGCCTTTCTTGTATAACCTTCATCAATAATTTATTTTGCAAGAAAAACATTCCTCTTAATCACATTAGTTTCCTATTTGCACTCAATTACGAGATTCATCTATGTAGAGACCACTAACTGTGCAGCAATAAATTCAGATCTTTCTCACTTTTTCATCATAAACTCCTCTGAATTCGATAGGAATTGTTTCGTGCTATTCATCAGGACTCGATCTCTCCGAGATGAAAGGTTCGAGTCTAACACACGAGCGGCGGGCAAGAAAATCATACGTGCTGAAATTGACCGCACCAAATTCTGATTTGTTTGTTTATCGTGCTGCCCTTTTCTTCGTTTGCCATTTCATTCTGTTGCACTACTTTAAAAAATTGCGACTAGGTTTCTCTCCGCATTTGTTCATTTCTTTGTTCACCCCGCATCTGCCGCTCACCATCTGCTGTTTGAGGTTGATGTCTTGGCATACGCTTCATCTTCCCTCAGTGCCACCGAGCACCATCACATCTAGTGCCGGGCACCTTCACGCTCTCATCACGCTTGTCCTATCGCTTTCAAGACCAGCCAGAATCCCATCTTACAGCTATTCCTGCCGTAGGCTCACACTTTGTCGCCCTGGAGAAAGTTCTTTTACTGCTTAATTTACACAGTTGTTTTTCAAGAATCCTGTGCTCTGAACCTTCAAGCTCATTTTTCTTGAATGCCGCTAACTGACGCATCGGTATGTATACAACAGGGTGTCACAGTGCATGTCTGTCCATGTGGTGCATCTGGTAACCATAAATTTCACCTAGCGAAAGATTATGTTGGAATCAGCATCCATACAGGCGTAGAATCTTTTAAAATATGTCTTAATTAGTATTGTTTTTCTCACATTGAGGCATTGCATTGAAGACTTCCTGAAATATTCCCCAAACTTTGAATTTCGTTACACTTAACTCGACTTGCCTTTAATGTTCATTAATATGTACGAGTATTTGTTAAGGTCACGCCATGTCTGAAACATTCCTTGGCTTTCGACTGCTGCCTTCCATCACTTCATACAGTTACCTCCACACAGAGTGTTCAGTTTTTTACGCAATTCGTGTACATGCGATTCTACATGACTTCTATGCATTTCAATTTAAGTGCTGTACCTACTGTTGAAAACCCAATTTATACCCTGTTTGTATGTGACTGATTTTTGAATTAACTATTTATCATTCTTTCATTTCTTATTCTTTTCCTTCTCTGTGCAATCTTTATTACCAAATTTAGTCGGTGATGACTCAAGTTTCGAGACCGCAAGCGTTCGCTAAAATACAACAAAGGTCTTAATGCCCCGGGCTTTTAACGAAGCTCTCACTCACAGCGTAGAAATGTTTAAACTATGAATACATCACCAAAGTCCTTAGGTTGTAGTCATAAAAAATGTTTAAGCCGAAAACTACTCGCAAATGCTGAAGTATTTGAGGTCTTCATCGCATTTCTTTTAGTCAGACGTGTCATGTGAAACGTATTGATCTTCAATTTTCGATCTCATTTTTCGTGTCTGATGGCACGTACCTATTATGCATAGTTTTATGGAGTTTTCCAATGTACAGAGTCAATTTAACGAAGTAAATGTATGATACCGACCGGCATATGTTGTGATAAACGAAATTGCATCCCGGACTTCTGGAACTCACCATTAGGAAACTGTTTGCGTAGGATTTTCTTCGCTGGATGTTTGCTTAGAAGAGCGAGACATTTTTTAATTCACATATTTTTTCAGAAAAAAAACTCTTCGGAGTCTCGTACCTCGAAGGCATCATCAGGCTCTTCTAGTGAAGTTCGTGAGTCCTTCAGGCGTCCTAAGTTCAGCTTAACTAAGGCTTTCCGTAGTAAGCATACTCCAGAATCTACCTCCTCGGCACAGACCTTACCCGTTGAACAATCTGCGACGACTCCTACAACTCCCCCAGCAGAATGTTCTTCAGCACCAATTGACATCCCCCCTGCTCTGCCGTCAAGCAGTCCACCCACTATACCAGCAGATGGTGGGTTCTCAACCGCTGCAGACTCTGAAGTTACTATCCCACTAAGTCAAGAGGATTTTGCTGATACACTTTTGTCCTCGTCCACAGCAGCGCAGCGAGTTCTCTTGAAAGAAGAAAATTGCACCTCGAAGAGCTCTACGGAAGTCAGCCCAATGGAAATAGCAGGAAAGAGTCCCTCGACAAGTGAAAAATATTTATCCGTACCCCGCAAAACTGATCTTGCCCACAAGTTGGGCAACGTTGGACGTCCGACAGAGACCATTTCTACGGTTACCAAACAACGCCGTAAAGTTAACTTTTCCACGGTCACAGGGGGGAGACCCAGTTCCATGAATTTTCACAAGTTGGGTGACGGTGCAGCCCACTCCGTGGATGATCTCGATGACACTTCTGATTACTATGACGATGATGATGATGATGTTACTGAACAATCACCAAAGAGTAGAAAAGGCTCTTTACCTTCAATGACCGAAGTCGGTAGTTTCGATCGCTGGAACTCACAAGTGACTCACAAAACACTTCCCCCTTCGCAACGGAAGTTGCGTGAGAAAGAGAGCACCATTACTGTGAAGTACGTGAGAGTTCACGGACCAGAAGACGGAGCTTACAAAAACGATTCTAAGCCGAGAGGGTTAATCTTCATGAAAAACTTTGAAAAATTCGATGATAGAAAATATTCTTTCAGAAATGGTTCCTCCACCGATTACGCCAACCTCCTCGATCTCTTTCAACAAATGGGGTACCGCAGGAGCCAAAAGTATTGCGAGTCTGGTCACGTCACGAAGACAAAGCTTCTCGCAGATTTAAAAGGTTTCAGCAAACTGGATCACACCATGTATGATTCTTGTATCATCATTTTGATGAGCCATGGTGTCAAAGACAAAACTTTTGTATGCTCTGACGGCGAGCAGGTAGAGCTGATGGATGTGTACTCCATGCTGAACAACACCAATTGTCAACACCTCCGCAATAAGCCGAAGATCTTCATTTTTCAGTTCTGCCGTCCTCAAATCTCTTTGCCTAAAGCTCGAGAACTAACGTCTCAGCATCGCTTATCTTTAGGGTATACTCCCACCGAAGTCGAATTCATCGACCTCAGAATCAGGTTCGCCATCGATAAAATGGCCGAGCAGCTCCGAACAGAATTTCGTGCCTTGCTTGCGGGAAACCCCAGTTTCTCGCCCGCCATCCAGGCATGTTCGAGTGAGAACCTACTCGAGCACACTGAAGGTCCAGGATTCATTGAGACTTCATATTATCCTTACGCATCATCGACTCCGAGCGGAAGTCCATACACCCAGCGGTGGTCAGCAGCAGCCATCGACGGATCGTGCTCTTCTAACCCTGTGTCTGCAGTCTCGAAGAACTCTTCCAGTGTATTTACGTTTGGTGAGGAATTACCTGTGTGACGTAATTTATGTTCCTTGCAATGTTGTAATTGTTACTATTTCCTGACTCATTTTAATGTAAAATTATAGGTATTGTCCATTATCGCCAGGAAACATTATTTTTTCTATTAAACTTATATTTTATTTATCACTCGTATTATATTGCAAAAAAGGCAAATTTGAAAATTCGATGACCTGAGTTGTTTAGCATTAATTTGATTTTTGCTTCACTTTACTTAGTTGCGAGGGAATGGAAAGTTGTGGAACAAGAAAAGGACAAAAAATAAATTTGTTACACAAAGACATTCTTACCGGATATCAGTTTACATATGCAGTTCACAGTATTTGTTCGTATAGGTCAATTTTTAGGAACCATCACTATCAGTAGGAAAAGAAGAACCAACGATATCATAAAGATATTCAATTGTAAACGTTACGGAATATATACATTCCATCATCAGTGCTGAAAAGATAAAAATGAAATGACACGAAACGGTGGAAAGCAAGAGTAATAAGATACGAGCATAATCTCGATGGCACTCGTAGTAAAATAATATAGTTCACAATTAAAACAGAAGCGTAACTTAGGTCGCTTCCTAACTCAGAGGCTTCGATGAACTTCAGTTTGACAGTATGCGGGCTTTGAAAACTACAAAATGCGAGGGCTATTTGAGGTAATTTCACTACCTTAAATAAAAAACAATATTTTCCGCGAAAAAGGTATATATTTCAATCAAATTTTTACAAATATTTTTGACGATACTTCGTTTTCAAAATATACCATGAAGCTACCTTTTATTTTGATGACTACTTCGATACAGGTCCGGAACCGTTCAAAGCTGGAAATAAGTGGTTTTTATTCATTTCGGACATCACCTTGACAATGACGGCCTTCAGTAAACCTATGGTACTATGAGGGTGTTGATTAGTTTTGCTTTGAACAACGATGCACTCGTAAGTGTCCACAGGATTTAAATCTGGCGAGCATGGGGACTACAAACTGGGTCACATGATCCTAAATTTTTTTGAAAACCAATCTTTGGATACTATGGTGTCGTGAGAAGGGGCTGAGTCTTGCTGAAAGATGGATGGCCTTCTTTTGGGTACTTATCTATCCGTGGCTTAGCAACCGTTTCAAGAAGATCAATGTATCCAGCAGCATTAACCCTAAGACTCTGTGGAAAAATGTAAGGTAGCATGACATAACCTTCACTACTGAAAACTCCTAAAATCATCACAGTAACCACAAATTTGGTGCACATTACTCTGGGTTCATTTCTTTGGTTAACATCTCAATTTAAATGTTATCTGGAATAAAAAATATTATTATAAATGGTTCGAGTTAGTAATGGACTGAACACGACATGCCCTCAAATAGCCCTCGCACCCTGTAATTCTTGAGCAGATCATTCGCTGATAGCTGACGTAGCAATGCTTACGCGTTCTAATACAAAGGGGTCGAAAAACTATAATTTGACTGTATTCAAGCTTTAGAGACTAATTCTTCGGCAGATCACTCTTCGCTGATGACGGACGCAGCAAAGCTCGAGACCACGTTCGAAGAGGCCCCGACACCGGACTACTCCGACATGTACTCGATCTTCTCAACAAACTCCGGCGGTATCGCATACAGACATCCCCGCAAAGGCTCCTTGCTCGTGCAGGCGATATGTCACGTCTTCTCATGCCACTCCTACCAAGACGACATCGAGGAGCTCGTCAGAAAAGTAAGAACATTTAGGGGTGATGTTACGCCTTGTCGCCTCATTAAAGACATGATGATGATTCTTCGGTTCAGTAACTCAACGAATTATCCTGAGAATATTCGTGGCCATGGTTGTTGTATTCAGACGGTCACTGTCGCTTACACAAACAGGGTGAATGCTCCACCGGCCATTTCGGTCCATGATTTCCGAAATGCTAAATGTTCGTCCGCGTACGACGCATCTAAATGGAACATAAGAAGAGATGCGTATTAAAGACAGATCGTTCGTTGGTCGGGTCCAGAAATTCGTTACTTGGCAGAGCCCTGAAGGTATCTCGAATGATATCTCGTTTAACCTGTTAACGGTCGCTGCCTAGGTGGCCGGCAGTGCATTCACACGGTATGTGTAATCGACAGCGACCGTGTGAATGCAACAATCACGCGGACATCATATGATGTCCATACCCGTCAATAGGTTAAAACATGGACTTCAAAATGAAATTCCAGAAGCGCTGTTTCGCTGCTTCAATAATGGAACACAAAAATTAGAATCTTTACAATGGTAGAAAAGAACGACCAAATGGCCGGTACGTAAAACGCGCAGATTGTAAAACAGAAACTGGGTCCTCATTCTTCACCAGCTAAATAATGCATCCCAACAAACTGAGGAGCAGGGAACAAGTAGTTGGTATTCGGGGAACACTGTACGTGAATTCGAAATATTTTTAACTCTAATATTTTTTTTATATGGCGTTCATTCAAAATAACGTGCTATTTCTCTAAGCCTTAAAGCCAAACCCCGTTTCAGGTCTCATAGTGGATGGAGCATTTTTACCAGGCGTTGACTTTAAATAATACCATATTTTATAACTGTTCAGGTCTCAAAGTGGATGGAGTTTTTTACCAGGCGTTGACTTAAAATAATACCATATTTTATAACTGTTCAGGTCTCAAAGTGGATGGAGTTTTTTTACCAGGCGTTGACCTAAAATAATACCATATTTTATTACGTTTCAGGTCTCAAAGTGGATGCAGCAGGAGATCGCGAAGGACGATCCGGTGGCAAGCACTCGCCACACTGTCGTCGAGAGAGTCAACAACGGGCTGGACAAAGCTTTCTATTTCAATCCCACCGTCTTGAAGAACGGGAAAAGAAACACAATCAGTTTTTGGTAGACCGTACCAAGACGTCCTCGCTTAACGTGTGCTAGACACTTAACTGCACTTTGCATCACGTCTGACACATTTTCCTAGCGTAATATACCCCTTCTGAAAGAATTATTTATTCTTTAACAGAAAATAGGGTTAACTAATACGCTACGGACCTCAGCTATCAGTATCGCGTCCTAGCTAGATTGCCAGTACGTAATCGCATATTTATTGACGTTATTACACCTGAGTACCTCATGCCACAGAAGTACCTATAAGTACACCAAATACTAACAACAAACAATACTCAAACTCGCACCCATTAAATACTTGTTCACTTAAATCACGGCAACAAGGCCCGCGGCAGCACAGATCACCGCAGCATTTCAGGAGTAGGACGAGTGTTCCTGGTGACTGCCCAAAACGGCGTAAATTCAGAGATGATGAAATACATTCGGCGTCGGTGTAGCACCACACGGCGCAGGGGCAGGGCAGCCCCGCCAGGCCCGCGTGACCGCAACTTGAGCAAGCCCAGAGCAGGAGTTCTCGGGGCAGGCGGCATGGCAGGATTTTGGCGGACGCTGAGGCGGGGGTGATGTTCGCCTACCAAAAATTCGCCTACCCGAAAGCGGCGCTGGTCTCCTACAGCCTGCCCCAATGCTGAGAGCAGGTTTTGACGGGGCGGTAACAAGTGCAAAATTTGCCTGGAATCCTCAGTTCAAATAATAGGTAGCCTGATACGATACGTAATAATTTTAAGCACATTGGAGTAGAATTGTTATTTATTTTTTATTCAAAACAATCAAGCGTAAATTGGATTAAAGATTAATTATCACCGAAGGATGATGTGATTACAGGCTGGAGCTTGACCTTTTATTGATTTCGTATTCGAATACTTGAAATTTGTAAAGCAATCTTTTTAGTATGCAACATTTTTCGATATTCATAAATAAAGTCAATTATTCATGCCCATACGGTAAAATAACGTTATTTGAAAGTATTTATTGATATTAATCTAAAGTATTATCAAAAATAGTTAGTTCCACATGAAATGAATATTAAAGTTGTATAGGAATGTTCATTTTTGTTTTTGAGAAGAGCATTTTGTGACAGGTGTAAAGATATTGATTCAACTCACATAGAAACATTTATCGTGCAGACTTATACGACATATTCTAATAAATTTCGCGTTTAACTATTGTTTGAAATAAGTTTTTATTATCATTCACATTGATAATTGCTAAGCTGTACACGTTTTACTGCTACCTGTGTTTTAGTTTCGAATCCGTGTGAGTCGCTTGGAACTTTTCCATTTGAGCAAAAATTGGCCCTCAGCATAGAAAACATATCCATGGCACGGCAATGCTCATTAGCTCACACAGCGACATTTTTGAGTCGAAGTTGTTATTTTTTAAAGGCGTTTTCCCGAGTCACTCCAGACCGTATAACAGAAGTTGCACTTTCCAGTCATAAGTTGCAAAAACTTCATACCAGACAACGGGAGCTAGTGAGGCAGCAGTGAAAACTAGGAAAAACATTGCACACGCACAGTTCACAATAGGGACCCAATCAACAGGTGCAGAGGTTTGAGCATATTTATTATATGTGAAGAGTTTCCATTTTCGAGTTCAGCTATCAACCACAAATTCAGCTGCGCAATTGCAACCGAGTTTCTGAGTGACATAGCCTACACAAATCTTGAACAAATAAAAAAGAAATGTAAAAATATTGTTTTCCGGAGTTACTAACTTCGCATGTTGTTTGTTTTCTAAAGTTATTTTGAGGAGATAAGGTGTGATAATGACTAGCACGCAAGCCTGATATCCGTCCCTGACAGCAGGTGCTTGAGAGAGCTGCTCCAGCGCTCAGGAAGAATTGTGTTAATCCTAAACGCTTAAATGGTGTGTGTGTTTATGTCGGAACTTTTGAAAAGTTATTACTCAAACTTTATTACGTCAGGAAGTATAAGAATATTCTATTTGTATTCCTGCCAGAACAGCAGCCCTTCCCATCTGTTTATTGTCTAAGTGAAATGACGATTTGTTATTATTCATCGTCGTCATGAACGAATAATAGTTTGTACTACAAAAGGCATTTCATATTGAACTGTATTTTTTATCTTATATCTTATCATTTTATCATAAAATTGTAAATACGTGAGGCCGAACTGTGTTGTAGACCCCTAAGTCTTTCCTCTATGTACGCGTTTCTGAAATACACAAACATTTAAGAAATTTTGAAAAAAATATACTCATTTAGGGAGGACTTGCTTTAATATAAAAAATTACATATTTTTATAGAGCATGTTTTCTCATAGTTATTGTATGAAATGTTTCTCATCATCTTAATACCTCTGATTCCGGAAGTTTATACTATTCACTTGAAGAAAACTATTTCTTTGATAATGTTTTTGTACTCAACGTGTTTACATATACAAGTAACGGCTTGTACGGCACCGCGTGATGGGTATTCAGTGCTACCTCAACTGACCAGATTTGAGATGATCTCCTAAATGTTTTCATCTAAACCCCCTAAGACTTTTACTCTTTTACTTTATCATGTACTTTAGACATATTCCGAGCTCGATTATGAAATTGATAACCTGTATGATGTTTCGCATATATTTGTTATCCAGTTCCGGAAAAAAATCATATCAATTAATATTCGTTCATTTTCCTAAACGTAGTGTATCAAAAGCCTGGACAAGATCCACTCTGCAAAACTCGAGCGAACATTGAAATTGAACAGTGTATCCAACAAAAAAATGTGATATTAAGTATATATTGCTCGCCAAAACAATACCACCCGGGAAACATTGAAACTTCCGCATACTGCCGACGATGTTGCCTCGAACTGAATGTGAAATGGCTGTTTTTTCCATGAGATTTTAGGTTTTCTGTGAATATTTGCCAACCAGTGTTTCAGGGACTGAAATAGTGTTGTAAGACCCCATACAAATTCGTTAATTTCTTTCTGAAATCCGAACGACAAAATTCACTTTCGAGTATAAATAACACCAAGAGGTAAAATAACAGAAATCTGCGAAGATTCAATTTTTCTTAACATCAGGAAAGAACAGGGCACGCTGGCACGCTGATTTTTTATTCAATATTCATCGCATAATCCGAATGCGGTCGAAGCCCAGGAGTGCTTCAACTTCTCCCTTTACATTGAAACTTTACATCTTTGTTAGGAAAATAAACTTCAGAACAACGGGCTCTAGAGACTCTGAATGGGAAGCATTTCGACTTCGCCTTGTGTTGCTGCTTGTATGAAGGAGTGAAGACTTGGCTTCTTTATTCATTACTTTGAAAGTGAAATGAGGTACAAAGTTAGACCGCACATCTCGCGATAAGGAGCTACGCGACAAGGCGGACTCTAATAAATGCAAGACTCATAAAATATGTGCATGCTGCGACAGCACTGATGTTATCATTGAGCGCTATTAAACACTTTTAAATTTACTCATCGGCTTACCACCGTCTACAGCTCATTGCTGCTGAAATGAACATTCTGATTAGGAATGCTTACAAAACCTCCGTTGTAATCACTTCCAGTTTAGTAACAGAGTTGACCTTAACGTGCGAGTGAAATACAAGACCCCGAATTTGTGTGTGTTGCCTAATTCTAATTGAGAAACTGCGAAAGTCTCACGATGGAACAAATTCAACACATTGCGAGCTCGATGAATTCATCTTCCTCAATAAAACACAAGCAATACAATACAAGTCAAAAGACGGCTAATGTTGGATGTACATGTACTTTTATCTAATAAATCAAGGGCTCTACCACACTCTAATAAATCCTCTCATGCCTTCCATCCACCTATGTTCAATGAGGCAACGTGGTCAAAAATATGAATAATGATACTAGACCGATTTATTAACTCTGCAGATCAGGTAATGGTCTTAGAAACCTTAGATATTACGTCGTATTGCACCCTTTATCGCTCTCCGGAACGCGTACGGGCAATAACTGACACTCGGAGTTCCAGTATTGATTTGACACAAGAATGTACGTTATTGAAATAGATAATAGGTCACGATCACGCATACTTTTATTGTATATAAAGTGATAGAAGCCCACATGATCTACTCGTTTTCTTTCTTCAATATTTGACAGTTATTCACGAGTCCTTTGTCAAGAACTTTAGTGGGAGGCTTGAGAATTTACGCGTCTCTCAATAGCTAAACCAGACGTTACGAGCTTGACACTGTGCTTTGAGTGGAAACCAGTTCAAAGCTCCATAATTAAGGCCTGATTTGCGGCCCGCTTGCTACTCGCATCGCTCAATATCAATGCGGATGGATTTATGTTTGCTTCTTCCCCTAGTATTGAAATCGTTCAAAAAATGGTCACATCTGAAAGGCAGTTGATCCCACTAGCTGTGTAGCTTAAAATGTATGTACGATTTTCTTTGTCCCGCAGCTCAGGTTTGCGGTAGGTTCGTAATCAAGGAAGGGCGCGTTGCAGGCCTGTAACACTCCTGCTAAAATTTGAAAAAATGATTATCAGTGCACCATTTTATCTCAAGCAGAATGAATACTTTCAGTTTTGTTCGTTCTCTGCAAAACAAATGAGACATCCTTCTACATTTCTATTCGTGTGCCTGTGCGTGATTGGTGTCTGAGCGCATGGGACTTGGATACATCCAAAGCCAAGAATGGACAAACGGTTCCTGTTACAATATACTTATTTTATTCTGATCTGGAACGGGATTTTGTACCACGCACTTACGCACTTCAGAAGCTGCTGGGACTCCGATCGAACAGCTCATGAGCGAAGTAGGCACCTGCACGTCGTGCTCGCGCCTTTAGAATTGCTTATTTTATTAGCTTGAAAGGTCAGCTGAGGGACAACTTTGTACAGTAACTTTTACCGCTGTTGCGATTTGCGAGTTCAGTTTTCCCTATGAAAGCTAGACTGTTTTCGTAGTACATTTCCTGGTGAATTTGTTTTCTCACGCCTGCAATTATGCGTGAAGATTTTCAAACGAAAAGTATGTTTTTTTCCAAATTTTTCAGTTGCTGTACCAATGAAATGGTGAATTTGACTTGATTAGCAATTTTCAATGACACTAATCTTACGTGGATCTACTTGACCGCTCGTAGATGCAGGTTTCAAGTAGAAATGCATGATTGATTTAAATCAGGCATCAAGCTGATTACAGTACTTCGAAAAGTTAGAATACAATGAAAAAATGCATGATTGATTTAAATCAGGCATCAAGCTGGTTACAGTACTTCGAAAAATCAGAATAGAATGGAGCAGAAATGGGCAACAGGTATTTTCTATTTTATTTTAAATTTTAAGGAGCTAAAATCAACCTGATGCTATATTTAAGTCTCCTGATGAAGGAAACGATGACTTCATGCTCCAACGTTGCCAACGATAAATGGAACTGTGATAACAAGCAAGGAGAGATAACGATTGCGTTCGCTACAGATAGCTGGTTGCGACTCCTGTGTGCTGTGTTGCAACAACCGACAGTAATGAGTAGCAACTGATAGCAGGACCAATAAATAGATATGCTTTAGAGCGCACTTTAGTTATAATTAAACGCTACACTAGCCACTTATTCCAGGCTTAGATTAAGTTGGTTATTTCTAGCCCGTCAGTAAAAAGTCTGGTGAGTAATAATTCGCTTTTCTAAAACGGAACATGACTGATGCATTATACTTAGCTTCGATTCCCAACAAACACATAAATCTCAAACATCCATTGGCTATTAATTGGTAATATCTTATATTTTGTCGATAATTTACTCGCCGCGTAGATGCAACTGCTCAGGCCAACATGTGTGTTACAGGATCATACCTTCTGCAGCGTTGTCTGTTCTCTCGTGTTGCCCTCAGTTTACTGCTCGGCTGATACTCAACACTAATCCATTAATGCAACTCTCACCGTCTTCGCTTTCTCTTTTTCGCTTTTTCTACCTCTTCGTTCCTAGCTTACTGTTTCACTGAGCGGGGAGTCCTGTAAGGGAAGACATCGTGTGCATAGATTACCCGTTTTCCACATTCTCTACTAAATAGGCAATTGTCTGTCTGGGTTAGGTATAGTTTGAGTCACGCTGCAGCCTACACCGCTACTGCTCAATGCACTGCTGCTTTAGTGTTATTTTAAATCAGAAGAATGGTGGATGAATTACATACTTCACCCTTTCAGACTCTGAGGTGCGTCAGCGTAGCACCAAAATAACTGTAGTACTTTTATTTTTCAAGTATTTAGGGCTGGGATATAAGGCTCTATATATATACAGGGCTGCAGTAACTCGAAAATCGTATGTCAAGGTACCTCATTTGGGAAATCAACTTCGAATACCGTTTATTGGAAAATGTGTGTCTACACGTGTCAGAATTTGTCTAATTAATAGTTAAACCAAACCCTTTGTTTGGGGTCTCGAAGGGTTAAATATTGAGCAATCTTTCGTTCTACGTTCAGTTTTATCGCGACCTGTTTTCCCCGATTAGGTTATAACGACTCGGCAGCCATGAACTGAGATATTGTCGGCCTTTGAAAAGAAAAATTGAGGCGGATTTCACACGGCACCTTTAACCCGATAGAACAGGTCAGTAGATCTTTATAACTGCATTTATAAAACTAAACTTCTACGTTGTTTGGTGTAGCACGTTTGAATTGATGTTTTAACACGTTGACTCCGATTCTCCACACAGGTAAAATTCCATGCCGACAAATATTTCTACTTTGAATTTACAAATGAAGGATTTTAGTTTCACAAATTTGGTTACTTTATGAATTTTCTTTCTAATTAGAACTAGTTTATTCGATTGATGAACACAAATTTGAAGAAAACTAGAAAATTTGTATTTATACATGATAGTGCTTTGGTTACAATAGGATAGGTTAGATGATCGCGTGTACCATACATGACCCACTCCGGAGTCAACCTGTTAACCCTGAAATGGTAACCTTGGGTTTCTCGCGCCCTGTACTTTGCCTTTCATTTTTTCCAATAGCCTCGAGACTAATAGAGAGTCTCTCCTTCACGTAACCTTAGATTTAGAGTTACGGTTCCAGGGTAGAATGCCGAATTAATTTCCGTAGCTCTTTGTTTCCTTTTTCTCACGTCTGACTACGATTCGAGGGAGGCTAGCATCCTCAGATAGCGCAAAAAATAAATTAGCGTTAAGGAATTTGTATTCAAAATGAACGTCAACTAAATGAAGAGAATTACAATTCAGGCTTGTCTATGGTGAGCTTGTCATGCTCGAATGCTGATCAAATCATCAAGATGGCACATTACGACATTCTTTGCCCCATGAAACTTATCTGCGTTATGTGGTATGATGGCCCATTCATGTGGTATTTTGCTACTTTCAGCTCAACTACTATTTACTATGTTTAACACTTTGTCTGCGACGTGCGCTATATTTGGCTCACGAAATCATCGAACCCGACCGAACTTAGCCAGAGCCGTAAATTATATGAATAGAAATTTTCAAGTTTTCTTGAAATTTGGGTTCATTACCCGTATGTGCTTGTTTAGATTAGAATGAAAATTGATACGATAGCCAAATTTGTTAAAACAAAATCCATTTTTAAATTTACATCAGAAATATCTGTCGACATGAAATTTTACCTGTATGGAGAATTGCGGTCAAAATGTTGATTGCTATCGTTAACTGTTGCCTTTGACGCACATGTGCGTCTGCGTTAATTATGCACGGGCTACGACGGCTTCTAATTTGTAGAGCCAGCACGATGAGAACAATTTCAATTGCAATGTTTATTAGTAAAATAATTATGGTGGCACAGAACAATGAACGTAGCTTTAATGACGGCACAGTGTGTGTTTTTTAGGAAACCAACCAGAGCCGTGGCAGCAGCGCCGAGAATTCGGTGTACGCTTTTGTGCTTGCATTGCCGCAGAAAGTTCTGTACCATGAGCACGACTGGGCAAAGTTCTGTACCATGTGCACGACTGGGCAAAGTTCTGTACCATGTGCACGACAGGGGAAATAATTCGTGCGAGAAATGCAAGTCGTTGAACAGTAAATTCAAATTAAACTTCTTCAATGAATTTCAGTGTAATTTCCCTATGCCTTTAATTTTATTTACCATCCGTTAAAAAAAAAGTCAACGTCGAAGTAAAATCAGGTAAGAAAATTGAAAATGATATGCATTGACACACTTGTTCTCGGAGAAGGATGAGCCACGGACTGTCGGATTTTATTAACCTCGAAAACCGTGTCGAGAAAAACTAATGAAATTATGTTTCCTTGTAATTAACAACTGCACATGACATTTGAGCGACCGCGTGAGACTACCGAATAAATAAATAAAAAGATCGAAATGAATAAATAAACAAAGAAAAAGAATCTCTAGTTTATAAACAAATTTTTTTCTTCGGCTCAGTGCGTCAAAGTGCGGTGCCACCTAAATGGCTGTGTTTTGTTTCTCTGGTAGTGGCCGCATCATCTAGCTGCTGGTAGTGGCCG
>VOMN01133500.1:0-42353 GCA_014899125.1 Orchestia grillus | reverse complement strand
CATTCTGAAGCCGAAATTTTGAAGGGAGAGCTGCTGCTTCAGTGAGAGGAGGAAAAGTCTTTAAAATATTGTTCTTCTCCGCTCTGTACAATTCCTTCACGTCACTGAATGGAACCCAAAGACCTGGTTGCCAAAGGTCAATTTCTGGCACGTCAATGTCCTTCCATTTTGAAGGTAAAGTATGGCGTATTGTAAAGTTTAGGTGAATGAAAATAGTCTGTACATCAAAGATCCGAACTACGAATTTCAAGCTCGGGAATAAATGTTTATTAAGCATGCAATGATCCAAGTTCTCGAGTGAAACATTAATAGAAAACGCAAAAAACAGGAAACATTAAAAAAATCGGCATAGAAACAGCTGATGCCATTTTCGTGGCTCTCCATTTTTAAAGCGAAACTTCGTTTGTTTGTTAAAAGCTTCACAGTGATGAAAGAATCCATTCTTGAGAGATCTTACTTCAAAACCTTAAACTCGAGATAATCTTCGAAATGACTATTCGATGTGCATAAAATTAAGTCGTTATTGATGGTAATGAATCATAAACATAGAGAAACAAAAAACCGCTACAACGCTGCTCAACGCCAGCGAGGTCGGAACTGGTCTGCCTTGGCAAGGTCTGAAATATGCTTGCGCATATTCTTCCTTTTATTGCCGTTGATCAAAACAAAAAACTTATATTGAAGTTTATTTATTTGTCTTGTTGATTTTCTATTAACTGCAGTGTAAATGATTAATAATTTTTTACAGACTGAGACTCGAAAAATTCGAAGCAAGTTTAATTTATGCATGAAAATCTATTTCTCATAGTTGGAAGAAACGAACTAGGAAATGAAATTAAATGTCATTGAGTTACAATTCAATCGTCGGGTAGTTCGGATTCTCATTGAATTTCGAAATCGCACTATGAAATACAACTTTCAAATTCATTGCACTTGAAACATTCACGTATGCAAACGTCATGATGTCAGTACATGGCATGGTAGCGATGTAAGTGCATGTCCTAGTGGTGATGTCAGTATGTGGCATGGTAGTGATATAAGTACATGACCTGGTAGTGATGTCAGTACATGGCATGGTAGTGATATCAGTACATGACCTGGTGGTGATGTCAGTACATGGCATGGTAGTGATGTCAGTACATGACCTAGTGGTGATGTCAGTACATGGCATGGTAGTGATGTCAGTACATGACCTGGTAGCGATGTCAGTACATGGCATGGTGGTGATGTCAGTACATGACCTGGTAGTGATGTCAGTACATGACCTGGTAGTGATGTCAGTACATGACCTAGTGGTGATGTCAGTATATGACCTAGTGGTGATGTCAGTACATGACCTGGTGGAGATATCAGTGTACAGTAATCACCTCTCAGTGGGGACACCGGTAAACGTTCTGTGCAGTTCAGTTGTATGTACGTAAAGCTCATCCTTATATCATTTACTCGAGTCAGGTCAACTACTCTAAGGTATCTTTTCCTTTGCTATTTCTTCCTCTTGCAAGTGCAAAGAATGTTACTCAAAAATACATTTTACGTACCCAGCTCTCACTTCGACGGCAGAGCAGAGGTAAGTTTCTTCTGTTTGTTGTACTAATTTCTATAAGAACAATTTCATGTCGATTGTAAGGAGAATGTATTATTAATTATAAGGTAACTTTAGGGAGGCCTTCATTTTCCGGTTAGTAAAGAACACAAACATTTACAAAGAAGTAAGAACATTTGCACATTTTCAAACTCTGGAATAATTCCATAATGACATGTACATGGCTTGAGCGTGTAAAAACAGACAGGTTCAGATATAAAACACAAATTTTCTGGTGTTTTCGAGTAAGACTTTAGTCAGTCTTCAGTAGTGAATGTAACAAGTAGGCATGGTCCACATCAGTTAGAAGGAGGCTATCAGGTGCACACGACAATACTGATGAGCATAATACTACTGCAACTATCGAAAGGATTAATTATTGTATTACTAATAATTACTACTGTTGTATTACTACTGTTAATATACAGAAGATTTTTCCGTTGAGCCCGATGTCTCCCGAGTAACTGGTGTACAACGTATGCCTTTTCTTAACAGTAATTGCAAGGGAAAAGAAAGCTTTTTTTGGCATGTCATGAGAATGTAAATTTTGTATCAGAACTACAATGTATTTTCCCTCTTTAGTCTCTTTCATCTAATTGAAATGAGAATCCTTGCAATCAGTCAAGACACACGAATGATTGCTTTTAAATCTCTGTAAAGGCGACTCTAAATTTTATATTTATTTAATTTAATTCATTTGTGTCATTGCGTTTCCTAACAAGGATTCCTAAACATTTCAACTCACCGATGCTGAGTGTTAAATTTGCTTTTATGTTCGCAGTGTAATCAAGGCCGTGTGCGGTATTCTTCCCAAACCTCCACCAAAAAGCCATAATTGAACCACTCCGAGCATCAAATTTTAGCGGGAACCAAATGAAGCTATCCCGAGTGTTACAAAATTTCCCGTTAACGGACAAGGAATCATGGCGTCATCATCATTCCAGGCTCGCAAACTCGGCCTGGAACGACGAAAAGTTCCCAACCAGCTTCAACAAAACACGAAAAAGTAAAAACCTCGAGCCATCCAAAGTGCTATAAAACTCTCAGTTAGCTGACAGGGAATCATAGTAGCATCATCGCTTCAGACTCACTTACTCTCTGAAAAATACCCCGAATCTGTAACCAGGGAACGGAGCATGGTGAGATCCAAGCACTCCAGCAAAAATGAGGAGAAAGGACCTCTGGGCCGGCCAAAAAAATGGACATGGAGATGAGCCATATTTTACCACTAGCCCTGACGGAAATTACCCTAAACATACTCTGAAAAATACCTTGTACGGCACTTTGAGGTTGCTGAGAAAGCCTTAGCTCTGCCGCATCCTGAGCAATGGGTGGGAAAACGGGCTTCTAAATCCCGTAGACTTGGAGATAAAAACAGGCAAATTGGCCTATGGGAGTGACAACAGAGAATGAGGCTCGATTTACATGAGAATGAAGCTGCACTGACTCAGCCATGTTTGTGAATCAGAGAGAAAGACTCTGTCTGTTTCAATGACTTTAGAATGGATGTAAAAAGAAAACAAACTATTCTGAAATGCTATAAGACAGTATTTTGAAATCTCTGAAAACTGAAAAATCAGTATTCAAATATGGAAAAAAATTCTGATGCAGTTACCGAAGTCAATATTAATACAGTGGAAATCAGTGTTTGCAAAAACGTACTGTAGTTCGTATCGAATAAGTACGGTATATAATAAAGTGTAAACAGTTTTCAATATCTCAGACATGAATGTGTTGATGCATCATTTTACGGCGAATCGAATATAAATTCAGAAAATTATTTTTAATGTTAAAATGGCTCTTTGCATTTTGAGAACTTTATATCTAAAATAAATCTACTCATAGATCTAGGAATTTCAGGAATTTTCCACTTTTTGTATTAATTGTTTATCAACATATCTTAAGTTATATATTACGATTTATCTAAGAGAATACAAGCTTGTGTCTTCAATCAAACAATAGCCTCCTCATATGTTAACTTAACACATCTGTGACAAATATAATGTTCTTTATTATTTCCATAGGAGAAACGTCTTCCCCATTCGATTGCCGAAAACATTTCTGCTCATGTATAAAAATGACAGCATAATTAAAAAATCAAAATTCAGTGAGTCTTCACATTCCATTTGCTCCCGATGATCATTTCTTCTACGAGGCAGACTCTTTGTTGAAGACATGCAGAGGACTGTGTCGTGGAGTCAAGTGATGAAGTAGTCAAAACAGTCGTCAATTCAGTCAAAAGCTCTACTATTCGACGATTCATCAACTTCTATTATATACGGCAAGCGTATGTAAACCAGCTATGATTGATAAAAAAATTATTTTCGGCATCTAAAATGACAAGCGTAAGTCAACTAATTATGATGAATAAACAGAGATATTTTTTCTACTAAACTGGCGAGGGTAGGTAAGCCAGCGATAACTGACAAGTGGAGTTGCTTTGAATTTACGGGGCATAATTTCAGAAAAACTGCCAGGCCACTCGATGTAGCGCACAAAAACACGAATCCAATGAATTAGCTCGTCTTGCTTGACGTTCTCGAGGATCAGGCAGTCGGACCCGAGCTAGAAATCGGAAATGAACCATTTTTCAACTATTTCAGTAGCGTTTCAAGTACAGGAGACTGAGTGGAGACTGGACTTGAGGAGCTTTCAAACGATCAGTCAGAGTCTGAAGACAGAGTCGAATATGGGCATCGAATGCTAACTTTGCTTTCATTGCTGGAGTCAGTCAGGTCGGACATCAAGGTATTGTACGTCTGACGTCTAACCTGACTCTAGCGTTGAAGACAATGTTAGGATTCGATGCTCATAATCAAGTGTCTGCCGACACAGTCTTCAGACATTGACTGATCGTGTGAAGGGTCCTTAAGAGCAGTCGAAGATCGCTTCTCTGCCCAACGCCCAAAGGCTTGTCCTTGGCCCAGTTCCCAAGGTCACGACAGATGTGTGATATAGTCGCCACAAGTTCTAACTAATCTGGGAACGGCTACCGGAATATTCTCCCTTGACCCACGCTCGTGTGACGGTGGTGTTCAGACTCTAGCCGAGAGCTTGTGTTTAATTTTGCTTCGCTTATTCTCACACAACGAGCTGCCACGAGGCAGCCTTAGGGATCGGAAACTTACTCATATTTATATAATGATTTAGTTTTTACTTATCTCCTTCTTTAGTTTTGGTTCGTAAAATAAATAAGTGTAACTTTTCTCGTTCACTTCTGTTAATTTACCTAAAGCTGAGACTTGTTACTCTTGCTGTGGAATTTTGTTAAATCGATGATATGCGTAGCTGAAAATTATGAAAGGATGAGATTTCGGGATGCACAAACCTTACATAGCTCAGAATTGGAAGAAAACGGTTTTGAGCAGCCTCATTAAAGATAGAAAGTCAGTTGCTCATGGGGAATATGCCTTTGAAAAGGCGAAAGATGTAGAACGAAATTGAAAGATTCGATTTCTCCAGATTTTAACAGTGATTATGTTACACTTTCAAAAAACTATCAAACCGTCTACGACATCAATTTTCAATCTGGATTTCATTATTTGCCTTAAAATCCATGGTTTTGTACTTCATCAGTTACAACCTCGCTGCTGGAAACATTGGGGCGTCCATCTACCGCCTCCAATATCTGCTCTACGGCAGCCCCTACAAAAATAAATTTTATTTAGTGGTCCTACTCTGCCTTTGCTGTGCATATCAGAAAGGTTTGGGATTTCCTTACCACGGAAGCTGTGCTACGGAACAACAGAATAAGGTGGAAATTGCCTGCAAAAATACGAGTTTTGATCATGTCCATTTTAAGATTCCAGTCAAACAAGATCCCCTGATTTGCTATTCTGGACGCATTCCTCTTCATGGAATGCTTGATTCCTGGGATTTCGAATCCGGATTTTGAATAAAAGTGAAGGGTGGGCGGCTACAATATGTGAAAAGCACGTTTGCAAGTGATGGAAAAAAGACAAATTTTGAGCGAAGAAAAATTACCTTTTAATTGAGAAGTTACCAAAAAAATCATTTTTTGTTTCTCGAACCTTTTTCTCGTTCATTCAGTTGGTCTGCGATCGTTTCATGTAACTTGAGGTCATAGATTTGATTTTAGACGTAGAAAATGAAGCTTCAGATGCCATGATGAGATGTTTTATATCACGATTATTATTACTTCTCTGTGGTAGCAAAACTGGGGACGTTTGAGCACTATACGTGAGTTGAAAAACCTCACTTTTCGGCAAAGTAAATTTTTTTAAACATATCGTTAAGCCCCTTAGAAACGTCAACCTCCATATTCTCCAGACTTGCCTCTTGTTGCATGATCTCCTTCTTCTACTATTTGTTTTTCGAATAACAAAATAATACTTAGAATGAAGGAACGTGAGTTGGAGGCTTCAGATATTTTCTCATCTCATGAGTTACGTAAAACAGATCAATTAAGAAGTATTAGTAGTGAAGAAAAGCCTTAGATATGGACGAGTCAAAGCAGTAAACACGAATTAAAAGTTTTTGTTGTCTGTGCCCTGGCATATTCCGTCATAACTCAAAACACCACTCACGCTCACTCAGGCCCCTGGCAGCAACGGGAGTCAAGTCTCAGCCCCGCTGTCTGCTTTACTTCACATGAAGAAATTTAAATAATTTGACCCTTGAAGCTAATTTCCATAAATTTGAAACGACTGATAACGAGCTACTCGCAGTTCCTTGACGATATCCAGCCATATTTTAATTTAAGAACACGCTCTAAGGAACAACATGCTCTAATGAACAACATGCTCTAATGAGCAACATGTTCTGATGAACAACACGCTCTAATGAACAATGTACTCTAATGAACATGTTCTGATGAACAACACGCGCTGATGAATAACACGCTCTAATGAACAACATGCTCTAATGAACATGTACTGATGAACAACATACTCTAATGAACACGCTCACGAACTGGGTTTTTAGCAGCTCTGTTGTGAGTGAACAAATTTTAACGAATTTCTAAAGCTGTTTCAAAGGTTTCTTTTATTCCGCGCAGCGAATCAAAGCGCCTCGGTATCTCCGGTGTCCAAGCCGCAGCCAGCGCTCTGAGGTGGACACCATTGCAGAATTTCTCGTCCGTAGCGAACTGCAATCAAATTTATCAAGCATTTTTACTTCTTCTGACACAAACAAGCGAGCAAACAAGCCACTACCTTCGTATTCAAACAAGAACTGGACAGCTCGATTGAATTTTATCGGGGGAAAGGAATAAAAGTTCCTATATTCCTCCGCGCTGCAAAACCAGGACATGTTTTTCCTATTTCTCAGGAGAAGTTTCTCTGGAACTCTCACGCATTTTAATACGGGTGAAAAATGAACGTTTCACGTGCGTGCCTTAAATGTTACTAAAAAATGTGGTAGTTTAACGCATGAGAAAGCGCTTGAATTGATAGTCTGGCTAGCTTCGAATAAAACTTAAAATAACATAAATCTTATTTATTGGACCAACTGTTTTTTAAGCAAAAACGCATATAATTTGAGATTTTCACGTAAGGGAAATTTGTGATCGATTGTTTTATTTAAAAAATAAAACTGAAATTTCAACCAGAAGTGAGGTAGCATAATTTCACGTTCAGTAGAATTCTCCAAGTACATAAAATCAACTCTAAGGTATGTAAGGAAAACACAAAAAAGTATAGAAATAGTAATAAATTGAGAAATTTAATCCTTTTCTCGCTCGCTGAACATCATTTTTGACTTAATGTTTGCACAATACATGAAAATATAAGACCATCAACTTTTATGAGTGCGAAATTGTTTGTGTTGAAGGTGTGCTTCGGTCTGACTAAGCTTGAGGTTAACGTGTTCCACACTTTGATTTTCCTTTTTCAATATACACATTACCAGGTCAGCGAGAAAATCTCTCATCTAAACAAGGCACTGAAATCATTAATTGAACCTTGCGCTGCGTTATATTTTTACTAAGACTAATGCCCAAGGTTTGTGAGTTCAATCTCTATGTACGAGAAATGTTTTTATCAAATCACTATTCGAGGGTATTTGATGGTAAGACATCTATCTCACGTTATCTTTCAATAAAGTTAAATTCAAGATTTACTCAAAGGCACAGTCGAGTATTTCTTCTGTTGTTCTCATCTTAGAGTCCTTCTCTAAGGACCTCAAAAATGTTCAAATACATTTTTAGTTAACTCATTTTCTAAATGTCACAGGAAGTTACCAATTTCCTCTTATTTTTGGACACTCGAAAATTTCAGCAGAAAAAACCGACCCTAGTTGAACAATTATTCTCTTCGAAGCCAATGGCAGCTGACGCTCCCTCTTTTCTTTTCAATATTATCTGCGATCATTTTCCAGAAAGCGAAATGGTGTTCTCAGTTCCCGTACATTTTCTTCGCCATGATTGCAGTCAGGCCCAAAGTTATGGCAACGATAAACAAAGGAGCTCGGCAAATCTGCCGACCCTGCTTGCTGGAAGCCAGAAAAAGTGATTTTCCCTCCACATTGTGAGGTGCCGTAGACCAAATCTGTATTAAGCCCTGGCACAGGGCGCGGAAAAATACGCGACAAATTTTTATTCGTTATTTTTGGGCGTGCAATGTTATTTTGCGGCGCAGTGTTCATCAATTCATTTTATCATACAAAGGCTTAGGAAGTCTATTTCCATGCTCTCATGTCATCATATCAGTATTCTGTGAGCCTCTTTTTCACCAGTTAGTGGAATAGGTAAGGAGTCGCAATGTCTCTTGTGACAGAATTAACCACGTGGACAATTTCTACTGACGTGTTAGAATACGCAGGGGAGTCTGCTTTTAAGGATGAAAGTATGCATTTTGTGCTCTGTTGATTCTTTGATTCAGCACACAAATGGGTAATAAGGTATGATTACTGGAACGTTGGCAAAATATGTGATTTAAATGGCGTAGTGCATGGGAGTAAAGGTTAGACTTCAACGAAAGTAAAGTTTCGACACGTATTCTCAGCTTTAGTTAACAAGTTGCTCTGTCTGTTTAAACCTCTTTCAAAATAAATCAATTGAACCTGAACCAGCTAAACTTAACCCACTTAACCGTTGTAGCACTACTACGGTCACCGATAATTTATTTAAAGGGTCCACATATCAATAAAATATCGATAAAAATACACATCTGGAAGTCGCAGCATGCATTAGCATGATCGTACAGACTAAATATATAGTTGAGAAACTCAAATTCGTGCTCAAATAACTTGTTTGAGACTTGAATTCATTCCTCAATAACTGATCGATTGCCTGTAACTCTCTGATGACTGTTTGACCGATTACTGATAGCCGATTTTTTCAGAGTCGTTGATGGCTGGTTCGTGTGTGCTCAATGGTGCCTGTGTGCTCAATGGTGCCTGTGTGCTCAATGGTGCCTGTGTGCTCAATGGTGCGTGTATACTCAATGGTGCATGTGTGCTCAATGGTGCCTGTGTGCTCAATGGTGCATGTGTGCTCAATGGTGCGTGTATACTCAATGGTGCATGTGTTCTCAATGATGCCTGTGTGCTTAATGGTGCCTGTGTGCTCAATGGAAGCTTATATGACGACTTGTCGTCCTTCGGTGGCTGGAATGTGATGATTGACTGATGAAAATTAACTCACAGTAGATTGTTTCAACACAAAATGGTTGAATGAATTTATTGATAACCTACCTGTACTGACTAGAAGTAAATCATCGGTCACTAACTCATGCACACATGAAATGATTGTCTCACCGCTCAAACCACCCATACCTAGCGATTTAATGACGATGTGGTAGAGTGAAGGGGTGTATAGTAGAGTGATGGGGTATATGGTAGAGTGACGGGGTGTATAGTAGAGTGATGGGATATATGATAGAGTGAAAGGGTGTATAGTTGAGTGATGGGGTATATGGTAGAGTACAGGACCAGGGCGGGTATTTTCACGGAAATTTCAACCTTCTTGCGAGCACTGAGATCCTCAATAACTTTTTGCTATTAAGTTAGAGAGAAAGAAAAACATTGCCATGCAACGGTTCAACAAATATTCAGGTACATTTCTTCATCTTTTTAATAGTTTGTGGTTATTTCATTTAAGTGAAAGCTGTCAACAATTTTAAAATTCCTCTTAAATGAACCGAAATGAGCCGCCGAGGATCAGAGTCCAAGCTCCATAAATGCAACGCCGTCCGGGGATTAGTTTTTATTGACACAAATGGCACCCAGCGGACCAGCCACAGGCGTCCGCCCTCCATGTTCCCACGAGTTTCCCTAATTGAGGAAGTCGAGACTCAGGAGCTAATGAAATGATAAGAAATTACTGAAATATATATTCAAGAGCGCCAAAAACCGAAATATTCAATTACTTAAATAAATAAATTTAATCATAAATTAAATCTGATTAAGTCGTGAAATTGTAATTTTTTTAACTTCCCTATCGAGAGTGGCCATTCTTTTTTTCGGCTGCTTGGTGACGAATTTTGCGCAAAATCTTATGAAGTTCTGTCGTGATGTAAATTAAAGGCGCCCCAAATAACTGGATATGTATCGTCGGATCTCATAAGCCAAATACTTTGGAATCGCTTAAACTAACTGTTTTAAAATAGGTTATGTTTCAAGATGGCATTCAGCAATGTGCTCTGAATCTATGAGCTTGAAATAGGTTGATCTCACGACGTTTTCCTCGAGTAATTATAGAAATATAAGTAAAAACACTAATCAGTTGCCGCATATCGTAAGGAGTGGAAATTCTCTCCACTTTTGACCTGAGAGATACGAGAGGATAACTAATCTCAAATTCTATCATATGATTTTTCCCTTCTTGAGCTTCAAAAAAATTAAGTCTTCGTACATACAACGCGTTATTGATATTTTTCGAATATTTACAGATTAACTGTTTAACGGTCAAAAAATGTAGGCTCAAAAGTATGGTATTGTTATGCATCAACTGCTCACTTCAGAGATCATTACAAATGTGACCGATTAGCTCTTACTTTGGAGATATAGAGACATGTAATTTTCATGAGTCGATATTTATAGTCTTGAAAAAAATTTCTTTTTGGGAGATGTCACGCCTCTCGACTGACGTGGCCCGTTTTCCTGATGTTCTCAGGTTATAAACATAATAACTGTAGCTGTACCTGTGTGTTTTATATTATTTCTGATTTACTTTTTTAGATTTTATTGTTTTGGAAGCGCATTAGAAGTGTCAAATTCGTGTTATCAAAATACCACGAGAATGTTTAAATTTAGTAAATACGAGCACATTTTGTTTCATTTGTTGCGAAATCACATTTTTGTCACAGAAACGCAATGTGACGTATCTTGTAAAGACTGCCTATCAGCATTATTTTGGTATGAAGACAAGGAACCAAGGAAAATTAGGGGCTGCTCATGTATGTGTGTGACAATTCTTGTACAGTTAATCTACGAGAATTACTAAAAAAGGTAAATAAATCGGTTTATAACACTTGCTGCTCATATGGTTCGGCGGGAACCTACAAACTTTGCGGCTGACTGCTACTAGTTTCTGCTTGAGTCCACCTATAAAGGCAGGATAATCGATGAATAAAAGAAGAACGATTCAATGCCCGAATCTTCCGTCTGCTATCCGACCTACTCCGCATTCAGAGATTTTCCCAGTTCCTACTCCGCCCCAACATTATGGGCTTCGAGTCGAAAATTAATAAATTGTGAAAGTAGAAGCACCCAACAAGCCTTCCATATCCCAAGACCTTAATTTGGAATAAAAAATGACACACCTCATTGAATGAGTCAAACGGAATTGAGAGAAATCTTTCGAGACATTGACTCGTCAAAGGAGAAGGCAGAATTTGAACTGTCAACGCTACAGCAAGAGAACGTTCTCCAACGTGTTGTCAGAGTCTCACACTACAGAAAACGTCATGGCGATTTACTTTACATTTTTGAGAAGAAAAATGATCTGATTGCACGATGCGGCAGTATATAATAGCTTGGTTAAATGTTTGAATTTGAACCCTAATCCAACTGAATGAAGGCTTTTCATAGGCCCCTCCAAGCTTAGTTTGTAAGCTGTGTTACTCTAAAACGGTAACCGTCCTCCTTAATTCTACTCTAGGTGGTCGTGCAGCTCACATTCAGAAGACTTATGCAAACAAGAGAGTCCTTCTCGGCTGTATTAAATATGCTGAACGCAGGTGGAAAATCTGTGGTGATCTAATGGTTATCGCTGTACTCATAGAAATGCAACTGAGCTACTCTAAATACTGCTGGTTTCCATGTGTGGGAGGGACGGTTGGGATATGAAGTCGCATTACGTTCGAGCAAACTGGCCTTCAAAAAATTTTGACTCTAGTGAGAGAAATGTCGTTGCGGAGTCTCTCGTGGATTCAGAAGATATTGTTTTTGCACCCATCCTAACAAAGCTTGGTTTGATGAAATTTTGTGTCATATGTACGAACGATTAAAAGTCAGGTGTTTGAATGAAGATATGTATTTCCGAGATTCAGTGGTGCAAAGGAACATTTTGATGGGCCATGGATTCAACTTCTTCTAAAGGATCCAGCGTTTGACTGAGTTTACGAGAAGAAAAAAAGGAAGCTTGAGAGTTATTCGTGGGTTCTTAGGCAACAAAAGATGTAGCTACATTCAATTGAAGACAGTACTTCTAGAAAAAATTAATTGATTCGGATGCATCGTGTCCCTTGAAATTCATTTTCTCTACTCTTTCTCGAACGTTTTCCATCCTGTAAATGTGGAACTGTCACTAATGAACAAAAGATTCCACAGGCATGTTTTTGTAACGGAACAAAATATCTGGGCCGTTATAATGAAGCAATCTTTGCGGATTACTTCTGGTCTGTGTGTGGAGATGCTCCGAAACTCAAAAGAAACAGGCCGAGAGAAAACACTCTCATGAAGCCACCACATGATTCTCTTCTCATCGAACCACCTCCCAGGTTCCCTTCCCTCAATACAGGACGCTTAGAATATGACCTTTATTAAATGAAATTTCAAAAGTACTCCTGATGTTCTAGGCATATGTAATTAGAAATGAATGTTTTTCTCTTCATCCGTTAAAATAAAATACTTCTACTAATTGTAGATCTCAGAAATTAGAGCAAATAAATTTATTTCGCAGTATTCGTTTCTTTTACCCCAAAATTAAGAAGATTTGACTCATTAAGTGTAAGGAACATTAATTTTACCTAGTTCTCTTGTGGAATCTAATGTATGTATGCATATATTGAAAGCACTGGAAACAATTTAAAATTAATTCAGATCGCTTGTTTCTCACTATTCGAATGGAGAACTTCCATACGACGGTCGATCGCCCAATTTATTGTAATTAGTGCTTCAGTATAGCTCCTAACTTACGGGCCAACCTGAACAGGTAGACGTTTAGCTCATGCTCTCTTACTTTAGTGTAAGATGAACGGTAGATCAGCCCAACATCCGTTGAGAACCGTTCGTGCTAATAGATATTAGATATCAAAATCTGTGTCCATATCGTTCATCTCAAGACTCAAGTTTCGTCTTGTAAACTATTGAAGCTTGAGAGGAAGTTTGCTCAGCAATTAAAAGTTGCAGACCTGCGTTGAACGAATCAAGGACGATATCAAGGGTAAACTTGTAGCGAACTTGGAATCTCGGAATCAGACTTCTTTTGAAACGTTCCAATGGGAATTAATCAAGCGCCGTATTTCAATCTCGGACGCCAGCGAAAAGTATGAATTTTGTCTACGAAGAAGATCAACAAGTTTAATGACTGCAGTGTGCGTTGCAGAAGCAGAGTAAAATATTTAAATGAACTGTGTGCAATCAGTGCTCAACAATCTTTGGCTCAAGCTTGGGACGTCCGCTTTTAGGAATTAATTAACTCGAATTTTTGCTGTGATTGGAATGCTGATAAGTGCCTTTGAATTCCATAAAGACCATCTTTACGATCATGCAATTCAAAGACAAGCATTAAGCAATGATATTAATAAAAGACACATTTTTTATTCGTCATCGCGAGGTGCATTTCTAATCGGTTCTAAGCTTGTAATTAACGCAGTGTGTAAATAATCAAAACGAGATTTATGAACAGTTTTTAAACCTGTGATTGACGCGTTTTTTGTATATAAACTTCTGAAGTGGTAAACGGAATTATTGATACGCTGTTTGAAAACGTGGAGAAAGTAAATAACGTTTGGCTGTAAGAGACAGCCAAGGGCGGGGAACACCACGCCGAGCTCTACTTGATATACTTAATTTCTGGAAAATGTTTGCACGTTTCTCAGTATTTCTGATGTTGGGGGGAATAAAATCAAATGTTGTGATAGAAGATTTTCACTCAACTTTGGTAGTTCACAACCGAAGGATACTTACGTGGCTATGATCCCTTTGAGTAAATTCCTCGTTTTCATATTTTTGGGCCACTAACGGTTCTTGAACAGCCGCTTGGCATCAGATCAAAAATGACTAGCGTTAGAAATCCATGCAACAGAATAAATTATTATTAGAGTAGCCTTCGCCTTCCCAGCGATGTACATGGCTTGGTGCGACACTCGCAAGTCGGTCAGCGAGTCCTCGCTATAATACAGCCAGTGTCCCTTTCGTTTCTTCCTCCGATATTAGGGTACATTAACTAATTCCTGCACATTTTTAAAAACTTTTCCTATATTGTATAGTTCGCTTGCCTTTCTAACAACTCTCTCTAGTCTGGCGTGCCAAATTATCAGTAAGCCCGACAGGTTTTTCTTTGTGAAGTTTGGTTATGCCTTACAGATCTCATCTCGTTTTCACGAAAGTATCACTGTAATTTGAGTTAGGCCGTGATTTAACGTTGCATTTTTAAAAGACTGTGGCCTAGTTCTGGCCAGGTTAGAGTTCAGCGTCATGTACACTTTTACAAGCTAACTTAATGCGAGGAGCAACCAGAAAGTTCAAGGACAAATGATCCAAAAAGTTAATTTTTCAAAACGACGTACCTGAAATTTATTTGGACACACGAATTTTTATTTCTGTTATATTCATACAATATCGTAACCTATGCTGTACACTCGGAAATTCACGGAGTTGGCCGATAAGTTGAGGACTGCCCTGCAGGTACGCACACTTCGGACGTGACGGCCAGCCACTGTGATGGGCACAAATCAAAATGATTTTGGTTCAGCCAGCGTTTATCGTTCTAAATCGAGCGACGGCGATGAATTAGTTTCGTTTCGATGAGGCACGAATTGCTGTATTTTTATTTCTGGTTTGTTAAGAGAATTTTTAACGACGTCGCAGCCGAAGGAACCAAATAGGACGTAGGACGCGAATTCAACAATTGTGTAATTCGCACAATTGTGCGAATTCAACAAGTGTACATGACGCTGAATTCTAACCTGGCCAGAACTAGGCCACAGTCTTTTAAAAATGCAACGTTAACTTGTTAACTTCAGAAGAGGATTGGCAAATAAGATGACTCGAGTCCTACTGAGAATACAATTCCATAGTTTATTTTTCGGAAACACTCGACAGTATAATTATATTATGATTCTGAAACAAGGTGAAAAATGCTTATACAACAATGACCAACACGGACGACGTAGAACCTGAGCCGGTGTGTCTGTTTGCAAATACAATAAGATACAAAGGCAAAAAGGAACAAATTTAAAGGTTCTTCATGGGTTCTTGTTCCAGAGGAACGTACCGAATCATCAGATCAACTGGGTCTGTTATGGGCGCAAAATCAAACGGCCTATTATTTGAAATCTAACCCGACCTGTTATGAATAGACATTGGCTTAGTTCTAATTGAATTTGACGTATTTATTCACATCCGATTCTACTCCGAGACACCTGCTGTAACCGCATATTGTCATCAAAAATACACTTCGTTCCCTGATGACAGTTCGAGTGAATTCACCCCGAAAGCTTGGGTCAATTTGCAGAAAATTTTGTCGTGCGTGAGTCCTTCTACTAAACGAAAATGGAACCTTCAAGGCCTCTACCATTCTCCCAGCTTAGAATATCGGTATGTTTTATTCAGTAAGCATTAAGCTGCGTGGCCAAGTATCAAGCTTCTAACTTCAAACATCTGCCGACGACCAAGTCACGAGAATATTCATCAGCGAGAGGTAAGTTTATTCAACACACTTGTGATTCAGCAGCAATGCTAAAGAGGTGCACAAGATCAATGTTTGTGCAGCGGACACCCGCTAGGTTTGTGGAACAGACGTGATTTGTTCTGGAGATGCTGCCGGCCCTCTTTGACGCCTAGCACTCTCACACCTGGACGTCTCGGGGCCCATCAAGGAGCGGATATAGAAGTGCGGATAGCAAGGCTTTCATTTCCTGTATCATGGCTACGGCCACTTCTAAGGCCTCCCTTCATTCCAGCCAGACACACGAAGTTGGTTCTTGGCCGCCGTGGTGCGGTGAGCGACGGGGAGCAGAGAGGAAGTCAAAGGAAATGCAAGATGAATGATACAACCAGTCCGAATGAAAAACCAATATTGATCGAGTGACGTAGCAAGTCAGGAATTGAAACTCGTATGTCTAAGTATGTAACATCGTTACTGACCAACGTATTGGGATTTGAGGTAAATGGATCTCACTAAAAGAGATGATCAAGTTCTTTCGAGGTGAGCCATTTACCGTTCGTATGAAAATAATTCACTTCGTGTAAAAAATAGGCAGTTTCGACGTGCCAGGTGGCTGAAGAGATCGACTCTATTATCAAGCCTCTCATTCCTAAACAATATAGGGTGACTGGCAAAAACGGCAACCAAACTCTGAATCGATGTTACTCAAAAACTGTTATATATAGCTCAGTTCTGTAAATTGCACGTTGTTAACCAACTCTGTAACTAAATCTCTTATTGGTCCCAGTTTATTCCCTCGAACGGTATTCATAGAGTAATGTTAATATCGAAGGCTACCAAAAACAAATTAGCGCCAGGGTATAAAATGATTTACAACCAACATCAAAATTGAAAATAGTTTATTCCATTAAAATAAATTTATCATCCCACATGTTGATTGAAGTTACTTCAAGTGACAATAAATCTCCCAGAACTTAAGATAAAAATGTTTACAAGTTTTATTTCATTCCCAATGACCTTCCACAAGTTCTCTATTTCTGTTGCAGCATAATTCAGTCTTTGATCTCATTGCTCTTATGACGCATTTCATCATCTCTGGATTACCTTTGATTAAATTGATTTCATGTGTAATCTTTTCTATCAACTTCTTCTTCTTATAATTTAATCACGCTTTTTTAAAATACTGATTGTAAATCATTTTATACCCTCTCGCAAATATGTTTTCGGTAGCCATCATTGTCAACATGTGAATATCGTCTCAGGGAATAAACTGAGACCAATAAAGGGTGAAGTGAAAAGTGATTTAACGACATGCTCTTTACAGAACTAAAGTATGTATAACAGTTATCGAAAAACATCAGTTCAAAGTTCTGTTAACTTTTTTGCGCCCTTCATATAGCATAAAATCTCGAGCAGAAATCTTATCAATAGTGCAATCAACCAGGCCGAGCTGGCTCATAGCTTACCGTGACGATTCGAGCCTTTTCATGAGTGTGCCCGAGTTCGAAACAATCGGCATCATCTTTAAAAATATGTGCGAAAATGACAGTTTGCCACAACCAAAACTATAAAAGAAAATAATATAAGAACTCCTGAAAATATATACGATGATGACTGCATTCTGGACTCCTGATAACAAGCTTTACAATCACGTCAACGGGGTGGCCATGGGAAGTCTCCTCGGTCCTACCTTTGTCGAATTTTATATGTGCCATTAAGAGAATAATTGCTTAGCGACTCCACATAAGAGCCGCATACCTACTGTAGATATGCAGACGACATGTACATACGTGGTCGCACAAAACGAAAATCATCTCCAACTGCTGAAAGAAACGATGCAAGAACAATCTGTTCTCCAATTTATTGAATAAGTATGTAAAGGGGAAACTCTCCCGTTTTGGGTGCATTAATAACAGAAAAGAATATAGAATACTCTACTACAGAATACAGAAAAGACGTAAAGCTAAGCCTCTGCCTAAACCCCAACAGGTAATGCCCAGAGAGATACAAGAAGAGCCTTTAAAGTGTGGTCTACGGAACAAAAACTCAGGAGTGAATTAACGTTTCGCCGACAAACGTTTGTCAATAATGTGACAATTTGCCAACAAATGTTAGCCAATAAGCGGTTAGTCCCTAACCGTTTCGTAGACAGGGAAATTGAAATGCTGACAATTTGTATCAATAAGAATAAATGAAATAATAACAATAGGTTGACTATATCCTACGAAAACCAGATGATTCCTTCCTACCGTACAGATGAGCGGGTCCTCAAAGGAGCTATTAATCCGAATGTTCACTGCGCAAATGGTACTGAAATCTTGACCTTTAGATTACCTATAAAAATCGGAAGATAAAAAACCCAATTATGCCTAATAACTTGAACGGCCCAGTTTCAACGCCCGAATGAAGGTTGCAAACTTCTCCCCAACGTACATTATATCGGTGTAAGGAGGGCGACTCTCAGTCGCCGCCTGACGTGCCACCTTGGTTCTGGTGCACCCAAGATACACACGAACCAAAAACACGGCACCTAACTGATACCTGAAATACTGGAGGAAAATACATATATCCTCCAGCGCTACAACGATCCTGCGAGACTTGCTGCTGGAGAAGCGCTCTACATTCTCCAAGAGCAGCCCAGGACCAACCACCAATGGGCCGGTTTTGTCCGCACGCTTCGACTTCTTCCTGATTTGGAGGTTAATTACAAAATAATGTTTTCTTGAATACATCATATACATACAATGTATTTCTGTAGAGAGTTTCGAAATTTCTAGAACAATTTAATTACTGAAAATGAATGCTTGTGACATTCGAAATTTTCTTTTAATGACCTCCCCTCCTGCAACCAAATCGCTTAAACGCAGTTTGTATTGCTTTAAGGAATTAAAAACAAATTTTTATTGTAGAAATTAAAAAAAAGGATCTGGCAACAGGTCTAAGAACAAGGATCCGACCAAACACCTATATTGGTGGCTTACAACCGCTGTGATCAATATTGAAATATTTATCACAGTTCGAAATATTGAAAATAAAACTGCAGTATGCCTTTAGGTAACATTTTTCCTCTAAAGCCGGCTATGAAAGCTCCAATAAGAAAAATTTAAAAAAAATCTAAATAAGGAGTTATTTTTCGGTCTCCAGTAACAATTCCCTAAGAAAAAAATCCACTATATAACAATATACAGTCGTTGTTCTTTCTTCTTGGTTAGTTGGTCCGTCTCCCTGTCACGCTATAACGATTTAGATAGGAGAGAATTTCGGGGCCAGCATTCCCCTTAATATAATGGTGAGGCTGTCAGATAAGGCGGTCCGTATCAGTGATACTGAAAATAACATTATTTCTTCTCAGAGTTACCATGAACCAGAGGGCATCAATAGAATTTAACATCATTTCGTCCGGCCATTTTTGGTGTGGCTCGCCTTCTAGTGATAACAAAATGGGATAAAAATTCAAAACCGCTACGCCAAAAACACTCGGTGGCATCAAGTAAACATGCAGAGAATATTTTTTCCGTTGACCTGTGGTGAAACATTTCTTTAATGTGAGTTTGGCTAACCTTCGTTACATCTATATATGTAACTTTTCATATACAATTTACTAAATTTGCTTCACTGGATGTCTTTCTTATTCAAATTATTATTTATAATAAAATACTTTGAAAATCTGCCCGCTCTCAAATTAGCAAAAAATACGACTAATTTTTCCCCATTTTAAGACATTTTCAAGCCCAAATAAATTTCATATAGGCAGCGAAAATAAATTAGGCTGCCACATAGCAGCGTGACAACATGCAAGTAGATCACGATGACGTGGGAGTCAAATATTTATGAAGCTTGCTTGTTCCGTACGATCTGTCCCTCTCTTTGCTACGCTCTTAAATTAAGATAGGAGAAAATTCTGGGTGCCGTATTTCTGACTAATCAGCGAGTCTGTCAGAGAAGGCTGTTCGTATCAGTGATACTGCACATAATAATATTTCATGTCGGATTTACCGTATCTACGAAGGCTCTTTGAGAAAGTGAATAAATTTCTTCCGCCATTTTTGGCGGGGCGTGTCTACTAGTTTTAAATTATAAAGAAGAGTTTCAAGCATCGCTCAAAATTTTATTTTAAAACTACCAAAAATAAGTTTTCTTGTAGCGTACCTAAGTTAACATTGACTTTCGTTCATAGGACACAGTGATAAAAATGCAAAATTGAACCCTTTTTGATGTACCGAAAAATGTTAGGATGTGTCAAAACTCACAGACACACTCAATTTATTGCGCAGAGGCACATCATATCTAAAAGCACAACCGTTTTATTCCAATAATATATTTCACTGCAAGCGAAACTAAAGCAACATAGCTGTGATGACTGATGCGATGCAGTGAAAGGTTCACTAATACAGCAACGTTAATGGAATATTAATACCAATGGACACATGTACACACATACACACACACACACAAGTCCCGCTCCCATTAAAGTTGAGGCAGTGTGTCCAACACAGCAGCCTAATGAGCTGCGAACGTATTTTTCATTCATAGTGTGTTGTCAATAACAAAAAAAACAAAGCTTCCCCCTTCAGACCTGGTGCAGCATCCACTCTCGCAGGCCCCGGCCAAAATTGATTGGTATCACCGAGTGGCACTCGCCAAATATTGGTTTTATACTGACAGGCTTTCATGGGAAATAGAAATTAATTGCTGAAGTTAGACGTACAAACACAGTAGCCTTGTACGGTTTTGGCTGCACAGGTCTGAATGAGAGCAATTACAATCGTAAGGGCGGATAATGGAGGTGTTTGTCAGGATGAATGAGGACTTCAGTGTTCACTGCAGAGCTGATTGCTCATTTTTGAGTCGACGGCTGATGTGGACAAAACGCGGCCATCGAACAATAATTCACGCTCCAAAAATAATCTTCGCAGAATACGTGCAATGATTTTTCCTCCATGATTAACGACCTGAACCATTACGTTGAGCGCGTCGAATGTATTTCGGCTGCTCATTAACCATGACCCAAAAAGCGTGTTTATGATCATCGGTATTATCACATTGCAAAAAAGGTGCACTGGTGAAACAGACTCTGGAATTAGCAACATCAGTGAATTTCAACACGTCAAAAACATGTGCGATGCCGGGCAGATGTCAGACAATTTCGACGTATTCATTATCAATAAAGAAAAACATCGTTTATGAGGTTCATGTCTTCCTGATTTCGGTTCTTCCAGTGAAGTGTTGCAAACTCTGAACTTTTATCCCTGTCCAAAATTAGCGCAGCTGCGTCGTACGCTTTGAAACGTTTTACGCAGCGACGGTTGTTTTCTGACGTGTTCTGCCAGTTCTGAGCAGATTATCTTTATGGGCGAGAAATCGGCTTTTGGCTGCTTGCAGATCTCGGCAGCGGTGCCCTACAGCGGACATGGCGACCGCGCCCCTGCACTGCCACCATGTTGATCTCCCCTCACGCTGCAAAATTAACTGAGCCAATTTTTATAGGGATCCGTTGTCCTAAAATCCCCGTATATAATAAAACCCCAGGTGTCTCCTTAAATACCCGAATAAATAAATATTTATACATTTATTTGCGTAATTTTTCCTATTTTATTGCAATGGGAATCTAACTGAACACATTAATTTAGTGTTGAATTTTATGCACTTAGTTATTTAATATAGCATATTTCTTGAAATATAGAACTCTCAGGATACATTTTTGGGGATAATTTGGAGAACCTCTTCTGGGACAAGTTTTATTTTCCAAAGCTTTCGAGTTGTTTTACACAACCCGTTTGCAAGGGAATAAAATAACAAAATTTGCGAGAGGGCGAAGCGGGTATCTGGTATACGGGAATAGAATATTTGGCCGATCATATCTTCGTTGTTTTTAATAGAAGAGTTCGTCATCTAAATTTACACGACTGGATAATCCCGTAATAAGCTTAGGAGAATTCAATATGTTTGATATATGAATTTGGATTATTGAATGAATAAAATGCTGTTGTTTTCTCGATCTAATGTTTTTTTCAGTTATCAAATAATTTGGGGCTTCTTAGCCCCGATCAAAATAGCCCAGTCATTTGTCATTTGTCCCGCCATTTTAGCTGGTCGCATCCGCTAGTTTAGAATAATTTTGTTCAAATACACACGTATACACTACGGGTGAATTCGAGATTGATGTCTATTGGATTACTTGAATTTTTAATAAGCAAGGGGTAACAGTGGAACAAAATTGCCGTTTAAAACAATAAAATATTACTGATGCATTCTTGTTGTATTACTAATAGATGCACTCCGCTACAAATGAGAGGACAAATGACGCTAATTTCTTAAGATGCCCTCAAGTTTACGGCAAATCTGACATGCAATATTGTTAGTTACAGTATCACTGATACGAACAGCCTTCTTTGACAGTCTCGCTGATTAGTCAGAAATACGGACCCTAGAATTTTCTCCTATCTAAATCCTTAGGGCGTAACAAAGAAACTGACGGTCCAACCAAACGAGCAAGCAGCACTGGGCTATTATTATATAATGGGGTTCTGGTCAATACCAGGATGGACGAGTCATCAGTTTGCTGTTAAGAACCTCCCTCCAATCGGTGCGAGATCTCTTCTTTATAAATTTTGTGCATTGGAAACAAGTACATCGCTGTACCTTGGCTCAACCCTCGGATCACTTTACTCGCAGGTCACGGAACATGTCGGTTGTCGATATCGTGATGGTTTTCATCCTCACCCTATCGTAAAATATCATTACACGTTTGCTTCCTGACGCAAATTCGCTTGCTTAGATGAATTTATGAATTTTATTCATGTTAATGCAACCTTGATCATCGAACTTTACATTCCTTATGCATTCATAATGCCCAACCTTCAGCCAATGACATTCACCACCGTCACATGAAGCGCGGCTGAACTTGCTATCGCCAAGAAAAAGGCAGTTTGCATTTTTCTATCCTGAGGCAGTAAGAAATGTGAATATTATTTACTCCATTTTCATTTGCATGATCCTCATGCTTGTATTATGTCTCATCAATGTAAATGAATGTTGTATAGATGTGCCAATGGAGAGAATTTTTCTGAGAAACCATATTGAAATTTGCAAATTTTGCTCAGTTGTTAGTAAATTTTATACATCAGAAGCGACATTTGTCAGAATAATATGTAAATACAACCAAATCTTCGATCAGATGAGAGATTTTTTTGTTGCTGCCGAAGTAATGACGATATTACACGCGGGAGTGAGTGATAATGGTATCAATGTCAACATTCTTTCAGTATACAGATTTTTTGGTACGTGCAACATTGTTATTTTTTGTTCTTGTACTAATGATATCACACCAGAAAAGCCAGTGAAATTTTCACTCGCTTCTACCAGTTCTTGCATGCATCTGGGCGCCACATTTTATGAAATATCCTGAATAATTGAGTGATGTCTTCATTATTTACGGATCCCATTCCTGATTTGAATGATGTGTGAATGATCTAGAATGAAGCACTCAATCTGTTGAGCAATAACTCCCAATGTTGAGGCAGCGAAGGAAGATCTGCATGACAGCACCACATTTCATGAGTGACACCAGTTGAAAGATGGCTCCACTTATCATGGATGTCATACAACTGCTAGGAAGCCACATAGTTCATGCATGTTATCTGCCTAGAAGCACGTTGATCGCATTAATATGCTTTGCAGACACGCACGCAAGCGATGCATACTTTGGTATATATACTAGCCGCCGGCTTTGCACGGTGGAAGTGTGCGAATGTGCAGAACATTTTACGATTTCCATGAATTGGGATTTGCTTTGTCAACCAGCTGCCCAGTAAAATTTGAAGCTCATCAATCGAATTTTGGGTCAATATATTTTTCCCAACTATTGTACGTATGTAGTACGCACAAGGTGGGGTAGCAAAACTTGGAACATTTGAAAACCTTCATCTTTCATGTAAAGGAATATTCAAAAATACCGTTTTCTATTTCAGAGCGAAGGCTTGTGGAGGCAGTGTGAGCAGAAGTTTCCGTTCTACAAGCTAGGATGTCCACTCCAGAAGCCAAGCGACGACACGATGCTGATTTGCTTCGCGCCGGAGTGGCAATGAGACGCATTGCTGAGAATGTTGGTGCCTCTGTAGGGACCTTCTGCAATGTTGAAAACCGAATGTTGGATATGGATTGCATCAGGAGAAGGCAAAGAAGTAGAGGCATGAGTAAAAGACGTGATCATTCATTTCTTAAAGCTCTCGAAACAAAATTTTGAAAAACTCAACTATATCCTTGAGAAAGTTAGCCTGGGAGATGAAAGGTAATCGCAAGACCGTCAGAATTGCTGTATCTGCTGATTTACCGCATCTCATGTGACAACCTTGAAATACCTCCTGACCGATGCCAAGACAGCCAAAAGGTGTTGCGATGCCTGAAGTAAAATGGACAACCTTCAATGTATTTCCAGATGAAAAAATAATTATCGTTGATGCAATTTTAAGCCATCGCCGAGATTGATGCCCCGCTTCGTCACCTATTGAAATAAATAGGACTCTTTAAACCAAGCACTCAGCTCAAGTCTCTAGGACCAAACGCGGAGCCCAAGTCATGGCTCTGGAAGTCGTAGCGTCTAAGGGAAAATAAAATGACTCCCCATTTCCTCAAATGTGGGGAGATGAGAGAGCTTAAGTTCATCATAAAATCTTGCTATGTATCAAATTACACTAACGTTAATTATGTATGAACCCATGATGGTGCTCCTGCTTATACATGTAACTGAAACATTGCACAAATTCGATGAAACAAACTTCTCGGATTTTTAGCCTGCCAACTTCTGACCTCCTTCCATCCCAGACTTGAACCTCTTGAACTATGCCGAACGAGACAAATTTGAGCTCTCCTGAGGTAAAACTTCGCATTCAAGTGCTGATCATCTTAATCGAGTCCTGAAGCAAGAGTTTGAAAAAATGACGGATGACTTCATCATGACGAGCTGGAGCGTCTTACCGTGCTTTGTGAAAGCTCTTGTAAAAAATGAAGGCCATTGTATTGCATAAATTATGTCTGTATATCACTGTGGGCTTGTGTTGAAAGTATATTTACGTGAGTAGACCGATTGTTATAAAATGATTATTTTTATGATCTATCGGTCCCCGTCTTCTAGGACGTTTCTATCACGAGCCTTTAATTTTTGACTCATCAGTTTCTTGGCACGGCTGCAAAGAGCTCGGCGGTAATATTTTTTCACAAAGCAAACAATTGATCAGAATACAGGCTTTTCTGTTGGAAAAATGGGTATCAGGCTAAAATTTAAAACAGACCATCTGTTGAAACGTAAAAAGATGCTGCAATGTTTTAACAAAAGGTCCCTGGAATTTTATGTTATGTTATAAGTGGGCTTGAAAAAAGTGCATACAAGATTCAGTTAAAGAGCATTGTCACTAAGAGACCCAAGTCGCTGGAAGAGTTACTGAACAAATGAAATCATTCTGAAGGACAACTCGTCTTCATCCAATGACCAGCATCTCGCGAACCGCTAGAAGCGACGCAATTACAGGCATCACAAAATAGGAAATAAATTACTCGTATTACTGACAAGAAAGAAACGAAAGGAAACTAATGAGAAAAATTAACATATTCTCCCTCAGTAAACACAGAACACATCGGGTTTCCCTTACAGTACGTCAGGATGAGGTCCTAACAGGAGACAGTGACGGCTACTCCATTCCGAGCTGGGAGCAAACGCGTAGTATTCATGAAACTGGCCCCAGCGTTCGGTCAAAAAATGGAGTTACCTGAGCTAAATTGATCAATAAGCGTTTATTAAACATCACATGATTTGTTTCCAGTGTTGAAGACGAACAGCAATCACGTATTTATCAGCTACATAGTTTTACGATGACATGACCCGACAATGTAAACAAGTTTTTTTTAAAGTCTTGCTTCAATGCTGCGACGGCATTTGCTGCATCACACCAACATTGTACCATTGTTGAGTCGGCGAATGTAGGACCAGTGTTGAATTATTGTAACAAGGTCCGCAGCTTTTTCCCAGAATTCCTTCAAAATCGCATCAACATCTGCAGCATCAAGCTAGCACCGTCTCAATATCGCATCGACATCTGCAGCACCACACGAGCATCGCGTCAGCAGCACTATTATTGGCTCGATATCGCTGAGGTATCAGCAGTATCGCTCTGTCACTGCAGAATCGCTCTAATATCGCTGCTCCAACGGCCCAATATGGAGGCCGTGGCAGCTGTAGAGGGGCCAAGTTTGGGGACGTAACCCACGCTGCTGGGGCTGCTGGTGCTGCTGGGGCTGCTGGTGCTGCTGGGGCTGCTCGTACTACGGTAAATGATTTCAGCACAAAGTATGAAATTGCATAAAACAGCAGTGTGGAATTACTGTACCGAGAAAGCTACGATGTGAAAATTATACTGTATGATCTTCATGGTTCCGTGCACCAACATTCATCAGAGAGCAATAGTAGTAATTACGGCTGCCAAACACAGGTCGTAGTCATACTTGTAATTCTATCATTGATCCTGCTCTCCTATTTGACGTCTACTCAGGTGCCTGTGAGTGATTGGTGTCTGATAGCACTGCACTTGAGTAGAAACCCAAGAATGAACTACAAGACTCCTTCCTGATGCCATATTCTGGTATATTCTACTAAAGAAACATTAATACACTTATGAAGTTTACTTTTATGTTACATTGTATTATCATATCAAGATTATTCTATCCTAGTAATGAAGTAATAATACACTGTGCTCATGTAGTTCACTCCTATATCACATCTCATATTCAAATCAAGATAAATTTTGAAGGCTGATCTCTCAGTTAGTTGTTCTGATGTTCGGTGACGTTAAATGAAGCATTTGGTCCGCTCATCATACGCAAACGAGCTTTACGGGACTATTGTGTGGAGCACGATTTTCAGAATGAAAATACTTTGAAGGTAAAAACTGCTAGTTCGCTCCGATGACATTGATTTATTTTGACTTGATCACGGACGGTATTCACTATTCTGATGATGTCAAACCTAATTCAACATATTCTAAAATCAAATACATTTTCTATTAATCACATGGGGCTAAGGATTTTCTGTGCTATTCATCAGCCAATCGTCAATTAAACATGTGAAACAACATATAGTTGATTTTTTTGGGAGCATTGTAGTTCCTGTAGAAAAAACAGCACATGCAGGTTACAATGTTTGAATTTTCTATGTGGAGCATGCATCTGACTATGCATGAACGATCGGATTATCTAACGATACTAGACAAGCCTATCTGGCTGCATTTGACTGGCCTGACTGACTTCCTTCTACTGCTTTTACTTGTACTGTCATTTCTGGTATGGATATGTTATCTCCACCTGACAGGCTATCATCCCCGACAGTCTCAATTGTAATCGCCTTGACGTATGCTTCTCAATGACTTCCTTGCACTTCAGAGGCAATATCTTTCTTCAATATTTCAGAGCCGCGTAATTGCATCACGTGATAATTGCATCCGTTTACATAGCTGCCAGAAAAAAATCTAAGTTAAAGGAGTATTTCCGGTACATTTGAATACTTAAATCATCAAAGAAACGTGCTTTTTTTCTTCGTAGAGATCCGAGGCTTTCAAAAAGTGATGTTTTTCTCTTCAGGAATGTAGTCTAAGCATTGATGATAGATGAAGTAGAGTGCCAATCATTTCATCATCGGGTCACAGTGCATAGAATTTCACCCACATCAGTTTTCTGAGATACCACAGAGTATGTCAGTGAGGGTAAGTGCTCAGGGTAAGTTTTCTGAGATACCACAGAGTATGTCAGTGAGGGTAAGTGATCAGGGTAAGTTTTCTGAGATACTACAGAATATGTCAGGGGGAGTAAGTGATCAGGGTAAGTTTCCTGAGACACCACAGGGCATGTCAATGAGGGTAATTGCTCAGGGTAAGTTTTCTGAGACACCACGGAGTATGTCAGTGAGGGTGAGGGCTGGACAACTGAGGGATTTCTCATTAATGCGACTGCAGCGGAGAGAAAATAAGAGGTGGAATGGAGTCCAGCGTGGCCAGTTAATTTCCCGCACTTAACAGGTTTCTCGAGCGCCGCAGGTCTCCTTGATGAAGAGGTTTTCTCAAGCGTAACACATTTCCCCAAAGCAGGTTTCAAAACGGATCAGGTTTTCTCTCGAAATTGGAAGGTTTCTTGAACTCTAGAGAAAATACGTCATTCAAGTTGATTAATGAGAGGTAACAGTACGGACATTATTTACTTTTACTTGATTTTGAGCACAGAGCTATTAGGTGTGCTTGCCACGAAACGTTGTAATTTGATCTGGATGTTTACATGATAACGTTTGTCAATATACGCGAACAGATACTCGTAATTGAAAATTTTATTATTAAAAAGAGTATAAAAATATTAATTAAACATCGCCGTGAACGCACATGATTTATCGACCCTGAAATTAGCTGCAAAGTGTTATTCCTAACTTTGGTTCCGTTCTGTAGGAAAACTTGAATGTGAGCAATAACTGCAGTATCCTTAATAGCTATTCAAAGATATTGTTATGCATAACAATGTAGCAGCCATCATACTGCACACCTGACCATGAAACTGCAATCGCACTGTAGCGTTAACAGTCGAACCAACGAATGCCAAATCATATTGATCTTTAAGAGCTTAGCTGCATTTCACTTTCCACCAGCAGCTTGGTAACACAAAGCATCTCTTCTATAATTTCTACAACGATTTTGCCTTTATCCTACGAACTTGGCATGCAGGAGAGGTCTGTGAGCCCTGAACATGTCTGTAATGCGCCAATTACAGTTACCAGGCGACTGCTCTGCGGAACAGCTGTAACCAATCGAAAATGACCCATAAAAGGCGGACGTAATGGACACCTCTGCGAATTACAAGTCCTTTATATGCCAATTTGGCACGCACGTAACGCTGTAAGTACAGATTGACGGCCCGTGTTTCCTCTTGCATTGGGTAGCCTCGAACTCGTTTGAATGGCGGTCGACTGAAAAATGTATTTGAGTTATTGCTACACGGGGAACACTTTTTATCGATGCCGCCGTGTGTCTCAGACTTTAGTGATCGGAAGTTGAAATTGTGAAGGTGTTTCTAAACAAAGTGATCGGAATCTAGTCGTGAAGGTATTCCTAAACAATGTGGCTGTGGTGCATTCTAAGATGATTTCTCACGGATATTTTTACGCTGCAGGAATGGAGCTCATGAAGAAAATCGTGATGCAATATCAATGCTACAGGACGTGAAGTTGTCTGCGTATGTATCGATGAGCGTTGACAAAGAAGGCATAGCAGAGAAACAGGAAAATTTATAATGGTTGGAAAAAATTAAGGAAACTTACAAAACTTTATTCAACGGCGAGAATTTTTTTGGGTTCGACTTACGTTCGGGTTCAGTGGAGATATTGTCTCCGGAGAGAAAAGCAATCCTATCCGACTGCGGGTTTCAACCGTTAATACTTCTGTACTTGTCTGGCTCTCGTGATATTTGCAAGTGTCGAACTCTAATATTCCTCGTATTTCTTGCAGTCGTAATAGGCGAATTCCCATCGTAAGTTGCGCTTTATGTGTATGAGCTACAAAGGCAACTTATAGCGAAAAGAGCCTTCATCACAAGCACGAATGATGCAGCTAGGACAACTCAAACAATAAACCCTAATGATATATAGGAGTACGCAGACTCGTCGGTTGTAATCAGAACCCACGCACGTTCACCATTGATGCGTAGGTATGTGAATGAAGTTTAAGAACTGGGACTTGAACCGTGGGTTCTCTCTTACGCAGCTACAAAAATGTCAAAGTAGTTACAGTATAGACAGATTATATGAGGAGATATTTTTTCCTTCACATTAATATGTAATTAATGGTAAAAACACAGATCACTAATACAACAGCTCACTCACTAATGTTTTTTTAGCTTAAAGATTCTCTAATCAAGTTTGACTTACATGATGATGATTTCTCCCCAAACGTTCTGCTTTCATTATACTCGTTCATAAATAATTAGGCTATAACAAATATTTTCATAAAAAGGAAATTCAAATATTTTGGGGGCAAATCATCCTAGCCAAAAACGGATTCAAGGTCGACGACGTCATTGAATTTGATCTTCAACAAATCCCGACGCTAGTTGAGTAAAAAAAAGTACTTGTGGTTCTAAGGAAACCAGTCTATCTTAAGCTGTTGAGCTGCATAGCGACCAAATTATATTGCCTTATCGAAGTAATTAATAAATGTGGAGGTTTTTAAAGAAGAATTAAGATATTAAGCACTAGACAGCCATGACTGTAGCAAAGTTTTTAATTCACAGAAAACAAGAGTTTGTAAAGTCGTATTTCCATGGCGGAGGCTCGGTCAAAAAGGCGAACTTGAATTCAAAGTAATTTTATTTTTACAGTTTTTATTCGTTAAAAAAAACGAGCTAATATAAAGTTCACGTTGTTCATCACGTGCTTACCCGCAGCTTTGAGGTCGCTTGAGTACTTTATGGGTGTGTAGCTCAACAGAAGGAGAAATCCAAAATCATATTTTCTAAAATAAAATGTTCTAATTCTATACTCCACTAGGGCAGCTAAATATACTCCATACATATTCCATTCACACTCGGAAAATTTTGAAAGATATTACGGTAGGTCATCATCACAAAAATTGACCCATTATGTCACCAGAAGTAAGGAAGAGTTGTACGTAATTTACTTTTTTATAGCTCCGCTCAACGACAATACCTGCTTTTGGGGGGGCCAAAATTATGGGACTTTGCTGATCATTACAGATGCCGCAGCAAAGAAGTTTCTCAGGATAGGTATCATTGCAAACTTACTTCAAATTTGATATGTAATTCGCTGAAAATATGAGTAATTTATGTAAATAAAATTGGAAATGTTCGTTTGTTCAACATTTTGATTCTCCGAAAGACCTCCACCGATTGTTTTGAAATTTTGGCATAATGTTGCATTCGAATACGCGTTTTTTTCTGTTTATATAACTTTGAAAAACTTTTTATTCATGTCTTTTGAAAAACATTGTCTTTTGAAAAACACCGCCATGTGTTGGACCCGGATTGCTGTTGCTCCTTCCGCAGGAAATTATGTATTACGTATTCTAGAGTCGGCCAACCAGACGATTTTATATCTGTACAGGCAATGGATAAACTGGAAATACAGTATACCCACCAAAATTTGAAATTAAAATTAAAAACCTGCGTATTTCCTTTCGTTTTTATTTGACCAAACTGAACCACAGCAACGCGTAGCCGGGTACAACTAGTGTATTTATACAATTCAATAATGTAATATGTGGTATACTATATAGTAACGTACTTATATAATTCCCTTGTAATATTTGATACTTGACCTGCTTTATTTGACAGATTAAATAAGCGCGGTTCATGAACTTTTTTACTGTTTCACGGCCAGTCTTTTTAGCTACAAACAATCATACACCGAATTTTTTGGAGCTGTAAGAAGGACTGCAAAAGATCAGCATCAATATTAGCACAGGTTATCAGAAACGAGAGAACTTTGATTTTTTTTGCGTAAGATTCCCTAGATTTACTCCTTCATGCAGTAAAAAACTTTCATTACTACTGGGGAAAATTTCACGTCGCTTGTTTTTCATTGTTTTTCGGTGGAATAATTCTAGTCAATAAATAAGTGAAGCTGCTGCATCGCAAGCTAATTACAAATCTGAACACCTCATTCCTTTCAAACTATGCCTTGCTCTCCCATTCTAAACATGCTTTTCTCTCAATTATGAAAGTAAAACTCTTTTGAAGACGTTGAAGGTTTGATTTTTAATCACTGAAGTGACTCAAACACTCTACATCCAAATGATTCATTCTCAAATTAAAAGTTCTTATAGAATGTTTTCAACAGTCAGAAATTTGTTTCGTTTCGCAAATCATGCTTCCTTTGATGCCACGGAGTTTTGTCTGCTTCTCCTTGGCTTCAATTACACCATTTGTAATTTTGTGCCTGAACGTTTGACTTTCACTTCATTCCCTCTTTTCAAAACGTCCATGAAATCTTCTTTTTTATGGTCTTTCTTCCCCTGTTTCCTCTGTTTGGAGTTCATTTAAAGTTTTACTCCCGGTCGGCCGAAAGAATCTTCTCTGCAACGGAAATTGAAAAGGTCGCCCCGCCGCAGTCGGCCTCATATAGTCAGCGCATCCGCTGCGTCCGGAATGTGATACCGCAGCCAATGTGATGCCATTGCAGTGTGATACCGCAGCTAATGTGATGCCATTGTAGTGTGATACCGCAGTTAATGTGATGCAATTGTTGTGTGATACCGCAGCTAATGTGATGCCATTGCAGTGTGATACCGCAGCTAATGTGATGCCATTGCAGTGTGATACTGCAGCTAATGTGATGCCAATGCAGTGTGATACGGCAACTAATGTGATGCAATTGTTGTGTGATACCGCAGCTAATGTGATGCAATTGCAGTGTGATACGGCAGCTAATGTGATGCAATTGCAGTGTGATACCGCAGCTAATGTGATGCAATTGCAGTGTGATACTGCAGATAATTTAATGCAATTGCAATGTGATACTGCAGCTAATGTGATGCAATTGCAGTCTGATACTGCAGTTGATGTGATGAAATTTTTGTGTGATACTACAGCTAACGTGATGAAATTGCAGTGTGATATTGGAGCTAATTTGATGCAATTTCAGTGTGGTCCTGAAGCTTATGTAATGATACCGGAAATATTATACCGAAGCTAATGTGATTCAATTGTAATGTGATACTGCAGCTAAGGTGATGCCACTAGGAATAGAATACGACATTTATCGTGACAAAATTGCTATGTTCTACTGCTGCTAAGGTGATGCTACCAAGTATTTTATACCACAATTAATGCGATGCAATTGCAGTGTGATATTGCAGCTAGTGTGAGGCCACTGAGAATGTGATACCGCAGGTAAAGTGAAGCTACTGGAACTGTGATACAGCAGCTTATTTGCTGCAACCGAAAATGGGATAATTTCAGTTTATGTGATGTCACTGGAAACGGGATACCGTCATAAATGCGATACCACCAGGAATGTGATACTTCTGCAAATGTGATGCAATTGCAGTGCTATACCAGTTTCAATCAGGTTTCTTTTTTTTCAAGGCCAGTAACATTGTGACACAATCATTAACGTGATGCCCTTGCAATAATATGTTATGCAATGGTTAATATAATGGCGAAGGTGATGCACTTCCGTCGACAAGAACTTGGTATCTATTGAAATAAATTATAGATCAACAATTGCACTATTTCTTTCGTAAATAATATTTGGCACCTGTAGCGTCAGCCTACTCGAAATGGGATGCAGCAGGTGGCTGGTATCTCATCTACGTGGTGCAGGTGGCAGGTATCTCGTAAACGTGCTGCAGGTGACAGGTATCTCATCTACGTGGTGCAGGAGGCAGGTATCTCGTAAACGTGCTGCAGGTGACAGGTATCTCATATACGTGGTGCAAGCGGACGGTATATACGTGGCGCAGGTGGCAGTTATCTCGTATACGTGATGCAGGTGACAGGTATCTCATATACGTGGTACAGGTAGCAGTTATCTCGTATACGGGTTGTAGGTGACAGGAATCTCATATACGTGGTGCAGGTGACAGTATCTCATATACGTGGTGCTGGTGGCAGTTATCTCGTATACGTGTGGCGGGTGACAGGTATCTCATATACGTGATGCAGGCGACAGGTATCTCATATACGTGATGCAGGTAGCATGTATCTCATATACGTGGTGCAGGTGGCAGGTATCTCATACGTGGTGCAGTTGGTACCATGCGTCTGTCAGCACAGTGCTGGGAACTGATCATATGATGCAGTCACAAGGGCAATAGTGACTATCATCACCGTTTGGGACAAAAATAGGTAGAAGAGCAATAAACCAAACGTATCAATGACTGCAACTTATGATCTATCTTCCAAGTATCGCGTAGTTTTCGAAGAAATGCGCTATTACAGTGAACAACCTAGAAAAATATAAAATGAATAACAATTACTCATGGATCTATAGCCTTCCATAAGAAGTTGAGCGCAACAAGCATCTAAAATAAGCGATAGATAAGCGATACTCAGTTCTAACTTTACGAGAGCATTTATAATCATTCAGAATTTTGGCCACCCAATCTCACGCTATTTTCGCCGCTTTTCGACGAGAAAACGAAAAAGTTAGGCTGTGTGTATTCTAGATGCAGGATCCTTCCTTTACAGCCTCTTTCATTTAACGGTCGGAATCCCACTGAACAGTTAATTTTGATACCTAATGCCTACATAATTATTCCATCAACTAGCTTATATGCAGATTTTAAATACCCAGTTCTTTTGGTAAATGTGTTGCAGATACAATAATTTTTTCTGCAACAAGCACCAAATTGTCTGTGTCAGATCTTCCTTATGCAATTTTTAGGTCTCCCAACTCATAAATGAATGCAAATTTTCTCATCATGGAAAGAAACGAGAATGAAAACGAAAAGAATTTAGCTAATTACTGAGCTAATTGAAAAGAAACTCCATAGTCGGACATTCCGCCGGGAGACAAGCAGGAACCATTAAGAAATGGGACACTCCCCTAATTGCCGACGTCAAGATGGCAATATATTTCACAGCGCCCTCGGTCGTCACGTGACTCTATGGGAGAGCCTCAGGCTCGTTTTGAGTGGAGGCTCTCTCCATGCATGCAGGAAATTTCTATTCCGATGTTCTCGAGCTGCTTTTAGTTAAACTCGGCTGTTCAATTACTATTGGAGAAACTACATGCTCCCAAATTGGGAAGACAAAGCTTTCGAATGAATAGCCCTGCAGAATTTTTTTTGGGGAATTCAAATTGAATCTCACGTACATTCATATAATCAAGGCTCCCTGCACAGCGCTACTTGTCAGAAAGACTTTTACATTGGGAGCTAAGTATGATATATGTGGCATAGTGACGGAAAAGTTAATAATATGAACGTTCGCTGTAGCGAATGAAGCTCCTTTCGAAGTTTTCACAAATTTGATAGCAGCCACATGCATACTGACAGACAAATGCGCCCTTCAAGTCTCTTAACAAATCGAAAGCTTGGTTAGTTCCCAGAGAGAATGACCGACATTTTATTAGCTGCTGTCTTGAGGTCTAACTTCTCCACTCAGAAAAAAACTTCCTCGACACCTGCCGCAAAGTTCGGCGAACTTTACAAACTTGGACCTTCCTGTCCTAACAATTGGACAGACGAGAATAAAATTATGTCGTGACTTGAATTTCTCGCATGAAAAAGAAGCAATTCTGGTGGTGCTTTGCTGAAATATTCATACATTGTCTTCCGTGCTGGTTTTTGTCAAACGACGGAGAATTTCTCTGCTCAGAAATAAATGAGTTTGTTTACGATGTCAATGAAAGTTTTTGAATGCAATTATTCATAATGCAGTCACGCAGTGTTTTCATTCCTCTTTGAATTTTTGAAACAATAAACAAGTCATCGAATTATAAATTAGATTTTGATGTTCGTAGTTGGAGTACAATTCGCTTTGTCCCGAAGAAAGCCCTGTTTATGTTCTGGATGGTGGATAATTATTTCATAAAATGTTGAGCATATTCGGGAAGTGTTTTCCAGAAAATAACTTAGCACGCTTCCCCTCACCTGGCAAAGTAACTGTTTTATGAGATGATTGTGTAGAGATGAAGACTCATTACCTCCGTGCTTACAAGGGCACCAGTGTTGAGTTGACAAGCAACATGTTAGACCAATACATTCCGACAACCACTTACTCGTTCGGACGCACAATGTAAACAAATTATTTTAAGCAGAGCAATGCACCCCTTCTCTGAAAACTCAGTCGTCAAACTTAGCTGCAGCTTTCAGCCTGCACCAGCAGCAGCCAAAATATAACGAATGAAATGTAATTCCGAGCAGTGATGTCCTCGATGCTGAAAGTGATTGCAGAATTGAGAGTTCAAACGATCCCCGTTGATCGATTTAGAGCAGATCCGTCCACTTATTTTCCAATTGCCAAATGACGAATCAGAAAGAAAGACGAACATGCGCTACATAATTTGATATTTGCTGATGAGTATTTCCCGAAACGGCTCCTAATTCCTGAACAGTTGATGAATAGTTCTAAATAGAGCGCTAGCAAAAATTGAGAGAAGAGCAGTTTTAATTAATTTCCCTTAATTGATGGAGTAATTGCCGGAACTTCATTACGGAGATGAGGAAGAAGAGAAATTTGGCTTTCTGCCAGCGATATTGCAGCAAGAAACTCAATTAAAAAAACAGGCTTCCTAAACAGACAACGTCAGCAGGGCCCCCGAAAGTAGAGCGTTTTAACACGCTCGCATGACGGTCACTTCAGCCATGCTGTGAAGCACGGTATGACACTTGACTTATTAAGCTTCTTCTTGCGATATACATATTTTTGTTTCAATCGCAAAATGTCATCAAATCGCCACGAAATGAACGCGAATTCTAACAGATCTTTCCTTATACTAACGTTAGCAAGTATGAAGCACAAAATTTGAGAAAACAATTTCTTGATCGAGTCCTACGCACGTCAGTACCCCAGTCAAACCATTTTGATGGAGCTTCTATGATTATTTTTTGCGAGAATTTGTATAATTCTTTACAGTTTTGGTCTCCCCAGAACTTTTATCTTACTTGCATCATGATGGAAAAATTTAGCAACGTTTACATTTTTACCTTTAATAGTCTTTTATAAGTAGTATATAGGTCACAAAAGTTATGTTAAGAGTAGTGACTCTGGTTCTATTATTCTTTATCGCGTATTTTAGGATTTTATTCACGGGGAAGCTGAAGAGCTAAGCTGATAATGATGCACCGCTAGATTTCGTTATCACGTTCTTCAGCGTCTGGAAAACTTCAGCTGTGTTGGAACCTGCTCTTATCAGTATTGCCAATACACTTTTATCTGAATTCAATAATTATAGTGTTTAATTTAGATGATATCCACATTAACATTTCCTGCGCAGTTTTCTAGGAGAATGTTGCGAACATCAACATTACTGAAATAATGTTCTATTCTAATGTTGCACATATCACCATCACTGATATAATGTTTTAGTCAATTGTTGTGCTCATCAGCATTACTAATATAAAACTCTATTCTGTTGTGCACATCAGCATTACTAATATAAAACCTTGTCCTATTGTTGTGCACATCAGCATTACTAATATAAAACTCTATTCTATTGTTGAGCACATCAGCATTACTAATGTAAAACTTTATTCTATTGTTGTGCACATGAGTATCACTGATATTTCATTCTATTCGAAGGTTATGCGTATAAGTATAACTGATATAATGTTTTATCCGAAAGTTGTGCATAAAAATAGATCTGGAACCCTGTTCTATTTGACCGTTGTGTATGAGAATACGACTGGTTTATTGAAGTACTACGAGGGCTGCTTCCATTAGCTTGGGTGTTGCTGTTTAGTCGAGGTATGAGCACGGTCACTGGATTCAAAATTGCGTATAATTATGTTTAATTATGCCCATCATATTTAAGTCCTAATGAAAAATAAGCTATGGTATCTGAATAATAATTTAGGAATGTAGATAGATAATTAAATATCAAATTTTAATAAATAACGTATAGTGAATTCACCGGATTTTTGGTCTGTCTAATTATCAAGAAAATGAATACTGTAGCTCCCCAGTATTTTTTTTTCCCTGAATTTTTTGGATCTTAATCGTCATGTTTTACGAGGCTTGAAATATTTTCGGCTCTTCAGAATTGCGAAGCCGAAATATATGATACGTTCAGAATATATGATACGTTAAATTGCTTTCTGTACCTATGTTCCCTCAGTTCATTAAAAATATCATAATTCATACTGAACAACATTTGTCGCCCGTTGAACTCGCTTAGAATCTATACGATGGAGATATCGAAAATTCTATTTTGAACTTTCCCTATTTACGTCGAGGATATTTTATGAAATTGAACGTCAATGAAACCCATGACGCCTTCAAAAAGATTTCATTTTTGAAGCGTTGCTCCAAATAGAGTATAAATGAATTGAGAAAATTTAACATCCAATGTTCAAGTGTGAGCAGAATGAAACGGCCAGAGAAATTGCCCCGAGACATGGTGACAGCTCAATTCCACGAGGATTTTCAGGCAAAAAACGTACATTTCTATCGCTCAAATGCGTCACGGTTCTCTGAGAGGCACGAGAGAACAGCGTTGTCAGAGCTGTTGGCGCTGAGAAGTTAATTCAATGTTCGTGGGCTCGAGTTTTTAGTATTCCGGGAAAAAAACGCGACCAGAGACCCCAGAATATTTAAGCCTCATTACCTCATTTCTGCTGCACCGGCACTGCACAACACTCTTCGGAATCATTTTGGTCACGAGTAATACATGAAGGCCGAGGTTTAAGCTCATTATACAACCCTTCAGTATTTTACTTTATGAACTAAAGCCGACGTATTAAAAGAATGTTCATTACGTCGAAGGTGAATATTGTTACGTGAAATTTTCAGAAAAAAATTGAGAAAACTACCGTGAATTTGCTGATTTCATATGTTTCCAATAAACATTTTGCTTTTCGACTAAAATAGGCGTCTTAGTGAAATCAGACGGGATTCTACAACCGTAACTCGAAACTGCATCGCTGTTTTACGTACGCTTTATTTCGGAAACACTGAAGAATTGGCAGCATTCATTGAGGGGTTTCAAGTATTTTGACATGGTAAAAAGAGGTAAAAGAGTATCGCCATTTCTTCAACGTTGAAGTGACCTGCAAAAGTTAATTTTTATGGCTTGAAAATGGAAAACGTCAAATTGTGAGTTGATGCATTCAGGACGCACACACCTTCAATTCCTATGTTTGCATAAGTTGACTCCTTGTATCTGTATCCACTAGGTAACTTGTGATGCAGGCATTTCCCTAAAATATCTCTAAGCTTTAACAACACGAAAGAGATGAGCGCATAACCGCAATTGCCGGAAGGATTTCACCCGTTACACTTTATTGAGATAACGCATGACGCCACACAGCACGAAGAGCTTGCCCTCATAACCTTAACGTCAACTGCAAAACTCTGTGGCATGGACCTCGAACTTTTTAATTTGAAATGAGGAGCGCAGCATTCAGGTAATTTCTGAACTGCTCAGCAGCTCTGAAATATTTCACTGGAAACGACACAGCGTCGTAACCACAACATATGCTTTTAATAAAGAGTCGCGACATGCGCATATTCCCAGCTCGTTCCAGGTCCCACTTATCTGGAATGAGTCGCTTAGGACGGCCTATTCAAGCTAACGCCTTCGAAAAGCCTCTTTAAAAGTTGCAGTACTGTCTCAGACGGTCCCATGCCGGCACGTTTGAGTTTTTTTCCGACCGTTTCTATCATTGTTTGTGGTTAGCAGAAATGGAAGCGACCGCTGACGCTATCTTAATGAACTCCGGCCGTCTGCCGGGAATATGGAGGGAACAGTGCCGCAGGGAATATGGCCGGAATACGGACCGTGAGCCATGAAAAATGTTTGGAATAGTGCAGGAATACACCCAAAGGAAATATGTTGGGAGAATAAAGACATAGGTGGTAAAGCAATATGATGGAAGTTTCTTCTTTCAAAATATAATCTGGAAGTAGGCTTTGAAAATTGGGTGGGATATTCGGTCTGACTTTCGATTTATTGATGTATGACTGTAATTTTGATAAAAATTAGTTCCTAACATGATTCAATAATTTCAAAAACTCCGTGACACAAAAATTGAAATAGAAACTCATGAATTAAAAAGTAAGAAATAATTTGCCAAGAAAGTTGCATAAGTGGATGTCAATTTTGCAAAATGAATTTCAATGTCGACGTACAAAATTATGAAGAATGAATTTTCATTGAATTTTGTCCGAGTTTGGAGTGGCATCTTATAACTATGGCTTTATCAAATAGAAGACGTTGACAACACCTACACTACATAGTAATCAGTCACTAGGTGCGCAGTAAGTTTCAGTAAATTGGTAGAACCCCCTAATTCACGAGTTTTTAATTTACGAACGCAATAATTTACAAGATATTTTTGAGGCAATTGGTATTAATTCGCTAATTTATGCCCTACATCACCATAATCCACGAAAGTCTCAAATTGGACAAAATTTCCGATCAATTTGTTATTAATATTTCCTCTTCGTGAAGTGAGAGTTTTTATACTTTACTCGAAGAGGCTATACTTTACTCGAAGATTTTTGAAAAGAGCTACGTTAGGAAGTCTTATTCATCTTTCATAAATTCAACAACGCATGCTCTTTCTGACAATCATTTCGTCAGTCAACGGCAGAACCTTTCCGGTTCTTACGTTGATGTGAAAAGGAGAAACTGAAGACTAATTGTATTTGACTGTTGCATCACGACCCACAAATATTTACGTTGCCTTCGCAAGCTTCGCTACAGATGGAATGAGGTTCCAGAAAGGAAGGCAAGTATGTTAAAAAACAGCACCTAATAGGCGCTTTCATACAAAATTTCTAAAGTTCTACCTTAAGTAGTTCTTTATTAAATGCAGCCTGAAACTTTATTTAGTAAATCGGTCACTGCATCCGCTCCACCCTGAAAACTTAATAGAGGATATGATCGAAGCACCCTGTTCCCATAGTCCGGAATTTCAAAAGGTCCAATTTAATCATACTAAGTTAATATAGTATTGTCCTAGATGTAAGGCTAACAATATCGTTGTCATAGAACCGATTGTAGTCCTATTTCAGTGGCTATGTGTTCGTGACTCAGTTGGAATATGCTCAAAATTCAGCCGTACAGCAGCCGTTATGCAATCATTACGAAGCCGTGACGCAGTCGTTGTGTAGGCGCAAAGTAACCGTTACGTAGCCACATTATAGCAGTGAAGTAAAAGTAACCTGGTATTAAAGTAGCTGCCATGCGCTCGTATTATGCTTGTACCACAGCCATAAAGTTTGCTGACAATGAGACCAACTCAGCCTTATTAGGACGAGACTGCTGAATGTATTTGAAGTAATGCAGATTGAATTACTTTTATACTTCACGGGAAAACCGAACTACAAATGGAGGACAGTATTTTCTAGGTATTGACTTACCCCAGAATGCAAAAATTCGGTAGATTATACAGTATTTTACTGAAATGTATTGCATGGATGACTGAAACAAATGGCAGTAATTTCAGCGTATTACTCAGAGAAATTATGCCACACCTGGAGATGTAAACTTTCATCTGTGAACTCAGTGTTGCAGAGGCAGGTGGCGTGTGAAGGTTCGTGACTTATTGATGCAGTGCTAAAGTGCTGCCCAAGTTTGACCTGTTCCAAAGTAATCGCAATTGCATGTCCCTTCAGTTTTCTACAATGAACTGTGAATTTTTTAAGAGTTACATTAGTGTGTTTTTACGAGTATTTCTAAGGTCATATTGACACGCAATACCGGCAACATGTTACGTTCAGGTATGTAATATGTGGTCATAAAACTTCATATTATTCGTTGTTTTAGTTTAGATTTATTCATTGTCCTTCCTACCGCGCATTAACTAAGCAGTCAAGTATGTTACACCTTCACTTGAAATGCTTTGGACTTGTACCACTTATATCACGGTTTATACAGTTGCTCATAACAGTTACACTGTACCACTTATATCACGGTTAGTACAGCTGCACATTACAGTTACACTGTCGCACGCCTCACAGAAGTACGTCCTATAACATTTATAACACACATTCGCTTGACGGCTTTGTTTTGATCGTACACCACATATATGTGTTTAAAATGTACCGTGTTTTCCTAAGTAATATTGGAGATACCAAGCAGTTGTGACGTCCGAGAGTCTCACATGTCTCGATAACAACACAAGCTTGTGTTGCCACAGCCCGCCCGCGTGAGGAGTTCAGTAGAAAATCCGATTGGCCCAATTTTGGAGAGTTTTTTCAGAAAGATTGTAGAAAAATTTAGTTACCACAAGTTATTTACATCAGATACAGGTTTACAATCAAATGAGAAATGACGAAGAACCGGGATCAGGATGTATAGTAATGGAATTTATGCTTTTGTGGTATTGGAAGCACTGAGTGTGTCAACACGCATGTTTGCGAGCTGAGACTTTACTCGAGTTGCTTATTCAATGTGGGATGGACTCGGTGTAAATTTTGACCCAGCTGGTAGCAAATTATACGTTTTGGAGAAATTTAGCTTCAAGTAAGGTTACATCGCCAGTACGGTGGAATTTGTTTTCGTTGTATGGTGGTGATTGAATACAACAATCCATTTAGTCATTGCGGGAGCTTAGAAGTGTACGTGAACGTAAGCCTAATTCTGAGACTGAAGCTTTCTTAGGCTCGGTCAGAGCAGCTGTAGGCTCGGTCAGAGCGAATGTTTAGGGAGTGAGTTAACCAGAGCGCATCTCTGAGGCACCGATGAACTACGGATTCGCAGTCGCAGTCTCCACCACATAGCGGCTCCCCTCACGGCAGGACTCGTCGAATGAGCTGTGATTTTACGAATTTATTGGCAATCAGTGGGAAATATTGTAATTTTCATGGCGGATAAATTAGCCTTAAAACGAATTCGTTTGATGTGCCTGGCTGATAGGTGTTCGAGCGCTCATTGTCGAGTCAAGTGCTAACCAATTTTCACCATTGCCTTGTTTTTGAGTTAAAACCAACCATCGTTTTTCATTTATTTCTAATTAACGATATGGAAAAAATTCCCATGCTTGAACATTGCTTCTGTGGTCTAGTCAAAGATTACACTGGGGAACACTCATTTTGTTGCATTAAGAG